>PVIH01010023.1:0-78245 GCA_004025045.1 Sigmodon hispidus
AAAAAAAAAAAAAAAAAAAAAAAAAAAAAAAAAAAAGATGTAGTGAGAGTCTTCTGTCTGCTCATAGCCTAGAAAGCCAGCAAATCCTGACAACCAGCAGCAGAGTGAGGGTACACCAGGTCTGAGGGATCTGAGTCATCAGCCTGGCCAAGTCTTGAGAGGTAAGCAGCCACTGGGGAGGATCTTATGCTCTGCTTTACAGGTCTGGGGGAGGAAAGTGGAAAGATGTTGACTTTGCCTGAGGTGCTTAGCATGGGACGGACACACTAGGGGAAAAACAAGGAGGAGAGGAAGGGCCTAGGGCTCTCATGAGGGCTTGGTCTGAGCCTGAAGGCTAGACTCCCTCTACATAAGAGGGCCTTACCTGACTGCTGGGGGCAGCAACAGGTGTGCCTCATGGCTATTAGTCTGTTATAGGGGCTCCTCAAGAACCCTGGGGTTTGACCCTGAGAATATACCCTGCCCTGTACTTTTCCAGGGATGCTGTATGAGCCCTGTAAGCACAGTATGCCATGATTTCCCAGAACCTTACTGGTTAGTGTCCTCAAATGCTTTGTGTGCTGTATAGACACTAACCCTTTGAGCCTCAAGGTGAAATAAGTCTGGCACCAGAGCTCCTGATCTTGTGGCACACAAAGTTCTGTTATTATTTTCAACTACATGGCAGCTTTCAGGCCTGGGAGAGGCATTGAGAGGTGCCCTTAACTCTCAAGGGAGCAGGCTAAACAGGACAGTGCCACTGTTGCTCACATGCCAGGCAAAAGGGCAGCAAAGGGAGCCCAGAGGATGATAGAGGATGCACCAGTTCTGCCATGATCCCTGCCCCGCTGTGCTCTGTAGCCCCTGGGCCTTCTGCCCTAATGTTTTACACATGATCTCTTTAGCCACTCAGGACCACAGCTTTAGCCTTGGGGTTCAGGCCTGCCAGAGAGTTTCAGGCCGTGGGCATGAGGCGGCTATACTGTGATCATCACAGTGTGGTTGCAGCCTAAGGCACGCTGTTGCTATCTAGGCGCACATTCCAGAGCAGGACAGCATGCTTCAGGGAACAGGGACCCGGAGCGGGACTGTAGGGTAGGTGTCCATATATGCTCTCCTCCAGGCTCAGTGTGCAGTTCTTCCAGCCCAGTCTTTGCTGGAATACCCTGCTGGTTGTTCACAGGTTTTGGATACATCATCAGCTCCAGGCCCCAAGCTGCTTAGGATGGGAACGCTCCCATTCCTGCTGTTGCACCCTCAGCCTCAGAACTATGTATTGGGCAATGGGACTGGAGAGAAGGGTGGAGGAGCTCACTCTCCTGCATCATTGGGCTCCTGAGATTGGCCATTGTCCCATCCTGGACCTCAGAAACAGGTGACTCAGTGGTGGCTCTTCAAGGTTGGCGGTGTTATAGGCTAACGGACACTTCTGTGTGACACGGGAAAAAAGCCCCACTTTTCTTTCTTTCCACCTGCAGGATGTCAAGGATCAGAGGATACTGCTGGAAGTGGGGGGGAGCAGAAACTGGGCCTAAAGATGACTGAGGTGCTCTGCCGCTGTAGGACTAGCCCCAGCTGCAGTGTTCTGAGCTCACCCTTCCTTAACTCCCACAGATCACAAGTTCAGGATAACCCATACATACGTATGACCCTATGACAAACATTCTGCTCTCACTTCCCATGTGTTAAAGGCAGGGAAGGACTTCCTGTGGGATGCTGGGACCCACAGAATGGCCCTAAGTATGCTGTGGCTGCAGGGCTATCCCAGGGGATGCAGGCATATACATACCTAAGACCACTCAGAACAAGTGATCCTGTATGGGTGATGTGGCTGACTCTACAGAAATTGTCATTGTGAGGAAAGTTCCTCCTGGCTAGAATGGTCTAGTACAACAGAGAAGAGCAACAAAACCAAAGGCATCTTTTTTAGGAACTAAGAAATACAGGTTTACACAAAGAAAAAATTTAAATACCTATGGCTCTTGCAAATCTCATTGCTTGTTTAACACTCAGCACCTTGAGTTTGATCCCTAGCACCACACAGGCACATAAAATCAAAGTACAGTGTCAATTTTGTCCAGGAGCATTAATAATGATTGATTTCAGTTTACAATGTTTTATGGAGGCTGGAGAGTTAGCTAAGTGATTAAGAACATTTGTTATTGTAAAAGGTTACGGTCTGAGCACCCACAAAGCAGCTCACAAATTGTCTGTTAACTGCAGTCCCAAGGGATCTGACTCCCAATTCTTACCTCAGCAAGTACCAGGCATATACACGATGCACAAACATACATGTAGGCAAAACACTCATATACACAAAATAATAAAATATATACATCTAAATTTTTTAAAATTTCCATTTAATAGTTCCTTCTTCCTGCTCCACACAATTCTGGGGATCATCTTTGTATACACTGGGACGCACTCTACCAAATGAGCTATACCCTAAACCTTTTTTTCACCTTTTATTTTGAGATAGGGTCTCTCTATGTTGCCTTTACTGTCCTTGAGTTCACTCGATCTCTCGTCCCATGGAATCCTTCACCTTTCAACTCTCCTCTCTCTATCTCCCAAGTAGGTAGGATTACAGGCTTTACACAACCAAGCTCTCAGCTTCATTCCTTCTTTAATAAATGACTTATTTAGCCAGGCAGTGGTGGCTCATGCCTTTAATCCCAGCACTGGAGGTAGAGGCAAGCAGATCGCTCAGTTCAAGGCCAGCCCGGTCACCAGATGAAGTTCCAGGACAGCCAGGACTACACAGAGGAACCCTGTCTTGAAAAACCAAAACAAATAAATAAGTAAATAAAATGACTTACTAAAAGCATGCTTTGTCTTGCCCCAAACTATTGTGCTTTTATGTTGGGAATGTGAGCTCATTTTCTTATTTGCTTGTTTTTAATTTTAAAGTTACATTTGGGGGCTGGAGAGATGGCTCAGCGGTTAAGAGCACTGACTGTTCTTCCAGAGGTCCAGGGTTCAATTCCCAGCACCCACATGGAAGCTCACAACTGTCTGTAGTTCTAGTTCCCAGTTCCAGACAAAACACCAAGGCAAATAAATAAAAATAAATAAATAAATAAAGTTAAAATAAAATTACATTTGTTCGCTGTGTTTGTGTGTGTGCACAGGTGCAGCAGCATGCACATGGAGGCCAGAGAACAACCTCTGGTAGTTAACTGATCATGTGACACTTAGGTTTTAAACAGGTCTTCAGCCTTGCTAGCAGCACGTTAGCCCTCGGACCCATCTCACTGCCTTATTCTTAGCTTGGGGTTAGAGTTTTTCTTTATTTGATTATTTTAATTTTTTAAAAACATTTAATGTTTTTAATCTTTTATTTATTTTTCTTTTTAAAAAAATTTTTAGACCCCTTCTTCACCAATGATCATAGTATTGCTGATTCACCTTAGTTGGGGAAATGTTTTTATCTTTAAGTTTTGCTTTTTGATAGAGTCTCATGTAGCTCAGGCTGGCCTCAAACCTCTGATACTCTGCTTTCACATCTAAGTTCTTGGGTTACACAGGTATTGCAGCATGCCAGCACTATTTTGTTGTTGTTGACAGGCTTTCTCTGTGTAGCTCTGGCTATCCTGGAACTAGCTCTGTAGGCCAGGCTGGCATCAGACTCACAGATACCTACCTGGTTCTGCCTCCCAAGTGCTGGGATTAAAAGCATGTGTCATCATATTCCACTGAGGATGAGGCTCTTTTTTTTTAAGATTTTTAAAAAATAGTTATTTTTATTTTCTGTGAATTGGTGCTTTGTCTGAATGTATAACTGTGTAAGGGTGTCAGATCTTGGAATTATAGACAGTTGTTAGCTGCCATGTGGGTGCTGGGAATCGAACTCAGGTCCTCAGGTGAGTCTCATGCTTATTCTTCTTTTTGTACATTGACTCCCCCCACTTGGTTTTTCAAGACAAGGTTTATACCTGGCTGTCCTGAAACTTACTCTATAGACCAGGCTGACCTCAAACTCACAAGGACCTCCTGCCTCTGCCTCCCAAGTGCTGGGATTAAAGATGTGCCCCACCACCATCCAACTTCCTTGCACATTTTTTTGCAGAATGTTTAAACAGCCCATATTTTTTTCTAGCATATTTATTTTTTTGTATTTGTGCTTGGACTGAGAATGAACCTTGTACTGTCTTGGCTGAGCTGTAGCAGCACATGCTCTGATGACTTGTCTGTTCCCACAGGGCTCCACAAGAGGACCTTCTCTAGCCTCTCTAGTCTGTTTTTTAGTTCATACTCTTCAGACATGGAGAACTCAGCCCACCTCATCCAACATTTTTAACAATGAAGTTTGTACTTTGACACAATCTCAGACCTTACAGAACTGCTACAAGAGTCATATAGGAGATCATCATTCCTGACAGCCAATGACTAGTATAGCATTTCACCATACCCAAGGACATTTTTTTTTTTGTAATATCCTAATAGAGTTATTCAAAGCAGGCCATGTTGGGTCTGAGACCCAATCCAGGGTTTCTTGGTTATCCCAGTAATGTCTCTTGTTGGGACAAGATAGATCAGCCTGGTCAGGAGCACACGCTAAACTGAAGTCTCATTTTATGTGTGTTAGCCTTAACTATGCCTGGCCTTCCCTGGCTGCAGTGGCCCTATAAAGGGTCCTGGTGAGGCCTTCTGGGGAAAGTCCCCACAACTATGTTTGAATGTTTCATCACTGAGGACCTGTCACAGTTAGATATAGATGTAGGTTGTGGGTCTTTGGAAATAAGTAACAGCAAGGGCTGTAGGTCTGATCACACTCATATTAGTGGGGCAGGAATATCATGAATCCTATTACTTACAGGATCCACTTTGGTGGCTCAATTAGGGTAGCAGCTTTCAGAATCTCTACTGGGAAATTACTCTTTTTCCTTTGTTTTTTTTTTTTTGTTTTTTTTTTTTTGTTTTTTTTTTTTTTTTTTTTTTTTTTTTTTTTTTTTTTTTTTTTTTTTTTTTTTTTTTTTTTTTTTTTTTTTTTTTTAAACTTTATTTATTTACTTATTTGCCTTGGTGCTTGCCTGGAACTGGAACTACAGACAGTTGTTAGCTGCCATGTGGGTGCTGGGAATCGAACCCGGGTCCTCTGGAAGAGCAGACGGTGCTCTTAACCGCTGAGCCATCTCTCCAGCCCCGTTTTTTGTTTTTTAAACCTTATTTAATTTATTTATTTATTTGCCTTGGTGTTTGCCTGGAACTGGAACTACAGACAGTTGTTAGCTGCCATGTGGGTGCTGGGAATCGAACCCGAGTCCTCTGGAAGAGCAGAGGGCACTCTTAACCGCTGAGCCATCTCTCCAGCCCCCCTCTTTTTCCTTTGTAACAAATAAACAGTTTTTTAGGGGAATACTTTTAAATATGCAAATAGTTCTCACTATTATAGTAAATATTAAAATGTGTATGGACTTGTGGTTTCTTATCTTAGTAGTGATTACTACCCATCCCCATTATCTTCTGCTACCTTACACTGTCTGATCTGGTCAGGGGCAGCTTCTGAAAACTCCCTTTGTCCCCTGCTCATGCCTTCTATTCTCAGAGGCCTCCCCTTTTGTTTGTCCTAAACTCACCTGTTTCTCCCCAGGCTCTGCGTCTTTTCAGGAGAATGTAATGTAAAAGCCAAGGTTTGTGCCTTGCATTTCTCACTGATGCTCAGAGTTCTTCCTCCAGTGAACAAAGCCAGGAGTGATGCCCATGTTTGTGCAAATGCATTTATGTCTCCGTTCTGTTTATAGATATGATGGGAAGTCACACAGTATCACTGATTCCAATCCAACGCCACACAGTTTTTTTCCTCCTTTATTTATTCTTTTATTTTCAAGTAGCATACAAGTTAATGAGTTTCACTATGGCATTTTCCTTTGTCCTCATTCACCCCCTTCCCTGCTGTCTGCCCTCTACCACTCTTCCCTACCTTCTCTGGTTAGTTCCCAGCTGTCTCCCAAACAGTCCCCACTTCTACTTTTATGTCATATTTTCCTTCCCATGTTTTGTGTATATGTGCATGCACATATGTGTGGGAATGCATGCCCATAGTAGAAATACATGCATTTGTCAGCATGCATATATGCGTGTACATGCATATGAAGGACAGAGGTCAATGTTAGATGGCTTCTTCAATACTCATCATATTTAAAATTATTTTTAAAATATGTTATTTATTAGTGAGTGTATGTACTATTAGTACACCACCAGGAGGACACAGGTTAAATGACAATTTGTGGAGTCAGCTCTCTCCTTCTACTTTGTGGAACCATAAGAATCAAACTCAGATTGTCAAACATGGTGACAAGCACCTTTACCTGCTAAACCATCTTGCTGGCTTCCAACAAGCCCTGGGGCCTTCGTGTTTCTACTTCCTCAGCCCTGGGATTACAAGTGCACACTACTGCAGCTTTTTTTTTTTTTTTTTTTTTTTTTTTTTAAGCAGGGTTTCTTCGTGTAACCTTGACTGTCCTGGAATTTGTACTGTAGACCAGGCTGGCCTCTGCCTCCTGAGTGCTGGAATCAAAGGTGTGCATCACCACTACCCAACCTGAATTCAGGTTATGTTTATGTAGCAAGCTCCTTAAAAACTGAGCCATCTCCCCAGTCATACCTTAATCCATTAAGAATAATGCCTGTCTGTAATAGTGAGAAACTGGTCTTGGTTCTCCTCATGCATTCTCAGTACAAAGTTAGTCTTTCTAGTCCTGGGCATGTCCCTCAATCTCTGCCCCTTGGGTGTCTATGAAAGGGAAGGCTCTAAGTTCCTTGCAGGTTAGGATTCTGCTGCTCTTATCCAGTGGGCTAGAAAAGCTTTGCCCGCACTCCCTGTAGTTTAGCTCCTCTTTCTCCCCCCCCACTTACAACCTTGAATCTTACCTGTTCTTTCTGGAACGGCTCCCTAAACAAATGAGCTAAATTCAAATCTGCCTTTGTTTCTTTTCTTTTTTTAAAAAATATTTATTTTTATTTTATGTGAATTGGTGTTTTGCCTGCATGTATAATTGTGTAAGGGTGTCAGATTTTGGAATTACAGACAGTTGTTAGCTGCCATGTGGATGCTGGGAATCAAACTCAGGTCCTCCAGAAGAACAGTCAGTGCTCTTAACCGTTGAGCCATCTCTCCAGCCCCTTTTTCTTTTCTTTTCTTTTTTTCTTTTTTTAAAAAAAAACTTTATTTATTTATTTATTTTTTTATTTGCCTGGAACTGGAACTACAGACAGTTGTTAGCTGCCATGTGGGTGCTGGGAATTGAACCCGGGTCCTCTGGAAGAGCAGATGGTGTGTTAACCGCTGAGCTATCTCTCCAGCCCCCCCTTTTTCTTTTCTTTTCTTTCTTTTCTTTTCTTTCTTTTTTTTTTTTTTGAGGTAAGGCTTTTTTTTGTGCAGCCCTGGCTATCCTGGAACTCCCTCTGTAGACCAGGCTGGCCTCTGTCTCCTGTGTGCCACCAAAGCCTGGCTCAAATCTGTCTTCTAAGGATCCTGTTTT
Organism: Sigmodon hispidus; assembly: GCA_004025045.1. NCBI lineage: Eukaryota > Metazoa > Chordata > Mammalia > Rodentia > Cricetidae > Sigmodon > Sigmodon hispidus. The sequence continues at coordinate 7,464 of PVIH01010023.1, forward strand.
TAGTTCAGCCTAAATTAAATGGAGGTCTTTTACTCATGTTACTATTTTTTTCTTCACACTGAATGATCTTATTTGTTTGTTTTGAGACAGAATCTTCCTCTGTATCTCCTATGCTAGTCTGAATCTCAGTTACCTAATGGGTCTTCAATTCTTTTTTTTTTTTTTAACTTTATGTATTTATTATTTATTTATGTTGGTGTTTGCCTGGAACTGGAACTACAGACAGTTGTTAGCTGCCATGTGGGTGCTGGGAATTGAACTCAGGTCCTCTGGAAGAGCAGACGGTGCTCTTAACCGCTGAGCCATCTCTCCAGCCCGCGGGTCTTCAACTCTTAAGCTCCCAAATGCTAGCATTACACGTGAGCCATTCAATGTTTAGAAACAGTGACAATTTATAATGGCAGTTTATGCCAGGGTGCAGATCTCTGCCCATCCCAATGAGTGCTGGTGAGTTCAGAGCCAGGAGCTTTGCCTTGCCCTGAAGATCTGAGTTCTGGATGGGAAGGTGTCTGTGGAGCTGTTGGCCTGGCTCTCACAAAGCATTCTACCTTCTGGGTCTAAGTCCCCTTAGAATGGAAGCGTACTGGGACTTTCTGTGATCCTGCAGTTGTCAGGCAGTCTCCAAGCTGCTTGCTTCTTACTCCCAGGAATCCATCCCCTAGGAAGTCTTCTTGGTCTAAAGCCAGTCCCTGTTCCCAGCTCTCCTCTCAGGCTCTCATGGGCTTGCTTCTATCTGGGCAGGCCTGTCATCCCATTGTTACTCTTTGACACAATAATGGCAGTCACTCAGGTTAGAACTTGGTCTACTTCCCCAGCCCCAGGCCCTAGCTGACACTTGTAGAGGGAGATTAGCAAGTGTGTACATATAGAAGAGAGATAAGCATTTGACAAGCTGTTCAAAAACACTAGTATGGCAAGGTTCAGGCAGTAAGCTGAATAGGCCTGGTGCAATTGGGTCCCTGCCTCTGCCTACACGCTGGAGGTCCTCTAGGCAGGCAGCAGCCTCTAACCCTTCATCCAACATGTGCATGTGGCCTAGATGTTCTATTTACCCATATGGTGGCCTGGCCTATAACACGACGGTGTAATGGGCCAGAACAGCTGTGGGAGGGGTTGAAGGGAGAGAGCTAGCAGGTGAAACCCTCCACTGAGTTCGGGGAGAGCATGGGGCCATGCTAGTGCTGTCTGTCACAGCTGCCCTAACCCTGTGGGTTGGGCTGTTTGAGAAGTTCCATCATCTTGAACAGACGGAAAGCCTTTGAGTATGAGGTTGGCAGCCACAGAAGCCAGCCTGAAGCCCTTCTTGCTTCCTACAGCTCTTTATCCTGTACCTCCTTCCTATGTGACCTTTAGGGACAAATACCTTTACATTGCACCATGACTGCTTCACTGGCTTCTGCATCTAGGGGCCAGTGCTAGTCCTGGCTTGGGCCTTGCATCAAGATAGCTACAAGATGCATGTAGCATCTTTTGGAGCACTGGTCAGTGCCACTGGTGTCCAGGACCTGCTAAGATAAATAGCATAACTTCTTGCCTTTTTGTTTTGTTATTTTGAGATGGATCTCGTTATGTAGACCAGGCAAGTCTGGAACTCAGAGAGACCTGCCAGCCTCTACCTCTCAAGTGCTGTGATTAAAGGCATGTTTCACTACACACAGCTTATTCAAGGACTGTCTAAACCACCTTCTTTGGGAGTAATTTGCCTGAATTGTATGGAATACAATCCCATGCAACAAAATCACTCCTAAAATGCAATATTAATTTGTATGGGGTCTAAATGTGGGCAGACAAAGCTGTCTACAGGGATACAACTAAGTCTAAGTCTTTCTCTTTCTTTTTTAAGATAATCCCTTAAAGAATAAATCAACTATCTTAAAAAACCTATTTTACTACCCTGAAACAAATATTTTTTTTAAAAAACTTTATTTATTTATTTATTATTTATTTATTTATTTGCATTGGTGTTTGCCTGGAACTGGAACTACAGACAGTTGTTAGCTGCCATGTGGGTGCTGGGAATTGAACCCGGGTCCTCTGGAAGAACAGCCGGTGCTCTTAACCGCTGAGCCATCTCTCCAGCCCCTGAAACAAATATTTTTGAGTAGTGGGGTAGGCTTATGCCACAATGCATGTTAGAAGTCCAAAGATGAGGTATGGAAGCCATTTTTTTCTTTCTTCCTCTCAGGTTGCCAGATTTTTGGGGCAACCCATTTACCTCATGAGCCATCTTGCCAACCACTTATCAGTTGTCTTATATACTGACAGTGGGAAAACTTCATTATGAATGAAATCAGAAGAGTGAACTTTGAGCCTGAATTGCTGCTAAGAAGAAAGGCTGATCCCCTGGGTACTGTGGGCACGCATAGGAAACTCAGGAATGGACTAGTGTCTCCATTTTAGGAGCTATCTAGCTTTCAGATGGGGAACCCTGCACTTTGAATATCAAGCCCTGCTTTAAGGCAGAGGCAGCTGAGGCTTGCACAGAGATGCCTGTCCAGCTCCAAAGTAGGAGCTGTGTCTAGAAGTGTTGGTTTGTGCCTGTTCTGGTCTTACCCAGGAGGTAGAAAACAGGTCACAAGCTGTAGGTAACCCAGGCTGCCCAGGGTATCTATCACCTTTTCTCTTTGACCAATCAGGAAAGACCTGTGACCAGGTCATTTTGAGGTCTGAGTGTTTGGGGGCAAAGTTCCTACTTTTTGACTTAAACTGTCCTTCAGGCTTTGATTTTGATTCCTGTGCCAGGCCTTTTGCTGTATGTTACCTCCTTTGGGTGTCACTCTGCAAACTTTCCTACCGTGCTCCCATTGTACAAGCAGTATATGGAAGGGCAGGCAGTGGTATCTTACTCTGGCCATAATCTGGATATCCGATGTACAGATGAATATTTGGTTCCAAGTTCTGGAGGCTGAAGGGTAAGGGTCACACTAGCTACCAACCTGAGAATCAGAGATCTGCTGTCCAAGCTACTGGCTAATGGATGGACAATAGCTGCTAGGCATAGCTTCTTCAATACAGAATGGTCTCCCAAAGTCCCCACCATTCAGAACAGGGTCCAGTAGACAGGATCTGCTGGTGGTAATATCACTTGTGAAAGGCTGGGTCGTCATAGCTCGTGCCGTGGTCTATGTTGCCTTGCTGGTGACACAGGCACATAGCTGTGCCTCCACTGCATCTTGGCCTCCCTAGGTCATGCTGTGAGCTACTCCGTTCTGCAATTCTAGTTGTGTGGAGCTTAGGTGTGGGGCTTTGCATACCAGGTGGCATCATTACTACACATGGAAATTCAGAGGTGCTTTGGGCAGTCCTTCTGCACCAAAGACCTTGGGTTGTGTGGGCATTTTTGGCTGTCATAAAGACAGCCTCGTGTAAGTATTTTGTGGTGTCCTTATGCAGGGACCTGGAATGTGTGTTGTGGTGTCCTTATCTTATGGGAACAGGAACTTCGGTCGTGTGGAGACCCTAAAGTGCTTTAAGACGATCTTGTATTTAGATTTCACTGTTTGTGGCATCCTTGCCATGAATGCACTTCCAGAGTGTCTCAGTCCTGTAAAGCACGACATCCAGCAGTATGGGGAGTGGAGACTTTTTCCGCAGTATCTCCACGGAATGGGGACCCCGGGACTTAGGGTAGCAGCGGAGCAGATCTACTGTGGACCGCCACTCAGCTGGTCTGCGGTTGTGGCAGGGGCCTTGTGGGTTTCGGGGCCCCAAGACCGTGGTGGCAGCAGGATCGGAGACTTGCCAGCCGCGCAGGAAGCGGCCTCGGCCGGAAGGGGGGCCCCAGGCGCCTCCGCTGTGGCCGCCTTCAGCGGCCTTCACAAGGCGGGGCCGAGTAGTACCGAGTAGGGCCGAGCGGGGCCGAGAGGAGTCGAGCGGGGCCGAGCTCCAGCTCGGGCAACCCGAATGGAGTCGAGCAATGGACGGACGGAGCCGACCTTGGCCGAGTACGGGCCGGGCGTAGCCGAGCGCCAAAGGGACCGGGAGGGGGAGCGCGCGTTCTTGGAAGAGCCGGCCCGGAGCTGGTCACATTCCTGGCCCGCACTCCGGCTGAGGCGGACGCACAGCAACAAACAACGCGGGAGGCGGGGCCGGCGCGGGCGGGGCGGGGCGGTACGGGGCGGGGCGGCGCGCGGCGGCGTGAGCTCAGCTCTCGGCGCTCAGTCCGAGCCGGAGCGAGCCGCCCGAAAGATGTGCGCCCTGCGCGCCGAGCCCCGCGCCGCCGCCGCGCTCTGAGGCCGCGGGCCAGAGGCGCCTCCGCCGCCCCGGGAACCGCGCGCGCGGGCCGGCGGGCGGCTGGGAGCCGGCGGGCGGCCGCGCGGGCGGGCAGGCGGTCAGGGGCCGGCGGCGGGCGCGACGCGGCCGGCCAGCACCGCCGGGACGAGCCGAGCGGGCGCCGCGCGGTGGGAGGAGCGGGGCAGCGGCGGCGCGCCGCGCGAGGACGGCCCGGCGGGCCCCGCGCCCGCGCCCCCGCTCCTCCCGGGCCCTTCGGCCTCGGCCGCCGCGGCGATTCGCGCCTCGCGGCGCCGGCACCTGCCCGCGCGCCCCCCGCGAGCCCCGGGCCCGCGAGCGTTGGCGTTGGCGTTGGCGGCGCGCGCCGGGGCATGCCCCGCGCCTAGAGCCCGGGGGGCGCGCGGGGGGCGCGCGGGGGGCCCGGGCGGCGGCGGGCGCGGCGCGGGGCGCGTGGATGTGGCGGCGGGCCCGGGTGGCGGCGGGCTCCAGCGGCGGGACCCCTTCGCCCCGCCCGCCTTCGCCTTCGCGCCCCCGGGTGAGGCCGAGGCCGGGGCCGTGATCGGCCGTGAGCCGGCGACGGGGGGCGGTCGGGGCCGCGGTCGGGGTCGTCGGCGAGGTGCGCGCGGCGGCGGCGGAGGCCGTGGGGGCCTGGGCGCACGGGAGCGGGAGCGGCCCGGGGAGCCCGATCGCACCATGGAAGCGGCGGCGGCCGGCCGGGGCGGCTTCCAGCCGCACCCGGGGCTGCAGAAGACGTTGGAGCAGTTCCACCTGAGCTCCATGAGCTCGCTGGGTGGCCCGGCCGCTTTCTCGGCGCGCTGGGCGCAGGAGGCCTACAAGAAGGAGAGCGCCAAGGAGGCAGGCGCGACCACAGTGCCGGCTCCGGTGCCCACTGCCGCGGAGCCGCCGCCCGTACTGCACCTGCCTGCCATCCAGCCGCCGCCGCCCGTACTACCCGGGCCCTTCTTCATGCCGTCGGATCGCTCCACCGAACGCTGTGAGACCGTGCTGGAAGGGGAGACCATCTCTTGTTTCGTAGTGGGAGGTGAAAAGCGTCTGTGTCTGCCGCAGATCCTCAACTCTGTGCTGCGCGACTTCTCACTGCAGCAGATCAACTCAGTATGCGATGAGCTGCACATCTATTGCTCGCGCTGCACCGCCGACCAGCTGGAGATCCTCAAAGTCATGGGCATTCTGCCCTTCTCCGCGCCCTCGTGCGGGCTCATCACCAAGACGGACGCCGAGCGCCTGTGCAACGCTCTGCTCTACGGCGGCGCCTACCCGCCGCCTTGCAAGAAGGAGCTGGCTGCTAGCCTGGCGCTGGGCCTGGAGCTCAGCGAGCGCAGCGTCCGCGTGTACCACGAGTGCTTCGGCAAGTGCAAGGGGCTGCTGGTGCCCGAGCTCTACAGCAGTCCTAGCGCCGCCTGCATCCAGTGCCTCGATTGCCGCCTCATGTACCCGCCGCACAAGTTCGTGGTACACTCGCACAAGGCCCTGGAGAACCGGACCTGCCACTGGGGCTTCGACTCAGCCAACTGGCGGGCCTACATCTTGCTGAGCCAGGACTACACAGGCAAGGAGGAGCAGGCCCGCCTTGGCCGCTGCCTGGACGACGTGAAGGAGAAGTTCGACTATGCCAACAAGTACAAGCGAAGGGTGCCGCGGGTAAGTGTCCCCAGGTCTTAATGGGTTGGCAAGCCGTGCTCAGGGAAGAGAGGGGGCGTCCCTCCTGGACTGGGCACTCTGGGTTGGGGTTCCTGGTTCGACCTTATCTGGCCTTGGGTTGTTTTGATTTCAGGAAATTAGGGGCCTTGTCAGTCTCCTGTGGGTAAGGCCATGAGGCTGTTTTCCTGCCTTCTGAACTCTACTCATGAAGTAGAGTGAATGTAAAAGCTCTCTCAGGGCACATAACCCTTGACCACATAGGTTAAGCTCTGAAGGTCTGAGAAAGGCTACCCAAATTATGGGAGGTTAGCCTGCCTAATACAGGCTGTGAATTTCTGGCCCAGATCTCCTTGGGACCATGGCAGATATGTCCAGATGAGAATGAAGTTTGCTCCCTTTCTGATGATAGAGATGTCTTCTTGTGGGCCCCAACTGATTAACCTTGTTTGTTTACTGGCTCTCTTGTTTTTAAATCATGGGGCACAGGCACTAAAATGAAGCTAGTTAGTTGTCTTGGCAGAGACTTGGGACTTGCAGCTCCTAAAATCTCCTGTTTGTGCACCTTGAGGGCCACTTGGCCTGGTCAGTGGTAGCAGAGTCTTGCCTCTCGGAGTTGCTGATAGTCCGCAGTTTGGACTCACCCATTTCCTTCTGTTGCTCTTGCACTTGGTGTGGAGGCTTGTCAGCACAGGATGTGTTGTATATGAGTCAAAGGCTTTGTGGGATCTTCTTGGGCATTTCCTGGGTCACTTAGAACCTAAACCATTCACTGGGGTCCACAGGAAGTTTCTTTGCATATGCATCCTAAGTATCTGTAACTTTTAAATATCCTTGCTTATTAAATTGCACACACAGAATGCTGCATTGGCTCAGCTATTCTTGGGAGACCTAATTAATTCAGCTATTGCATCAAACTTTTTTTTCTTCTTCTAAATCTGTGAATAGATGCTGCAGCCCGGTTTTCTCTGGGCGCCCCTCCAGGAGAGTGTCAGAGTTGTGGGGGGAAGGGGCTCTGAAGGAGGACTGTTGCTTCATTATTTAGGGGCTCCAGAGAGTGCACATATGCTGTGTATTCTCTGCCACTTCTGCCCCAGTCAGGGTAATGCATCATTGGGGAAGGTTGTAGGCAGGCAGGTCTTTTCAAATGGACTTGGGAACAGGCAGGCTGATACCAATGGAGGCCTATCTGTTGGGAATGTCTGCACCCTTGTCAGTTAACATGGCCTGAGGTAGTTAATGTGTATGATGACTGGTGGACTTGTTGGGACCTTTGTAGAACTGACACTGTGCCGCTGGGAAGCTTTCACACCTCTTATCTTGGGAGCAGGCAAGGAATCTTGTCTGAGTTGGGTGTGTCTGTGTTTGTGTTTGTCTGCTCTGGGTCTATGTGTTTGTGATCTTTCTGTCTAGGTTTAGGGGACTGGCATGGTCCCTTTGTCCCAGCCACTGCAGGTTAGGCTCCTGCCTTCTCTGCTTACAAGCTGGGTGATTCTGGGTATGAGGGTCTTTGGACCCAGAGGAGATGGCTCAGATGCCCATGACAGCACCGTGGGGTTGGAAAACAGGATGGTGCGCTGAGCCATGCTCATGTGCTTGGGTCATTTCCACCATGGTTTGTTAGCTGCCCTTCCCTTGATAGCCACCCTGGCCTTTTTTTTGATGGCCACTCTGATGGCCTCATTTACTGAGTGAAGAGAAATTTCTACGTTGATTTGTGTCTCTAGCTCCACTTAGGCAGTGGTGACATCAGCTTGGGTTCTTATACTTTGGCCAGCTTCTGAGTGCTTACATGATGAGAGAGGCTGGTAGACTGTCCTCCTTGTGCTGTGCTTCCAGCATCTGGGTGACCTCAGATCAGCCATCAGTGTTGGGACTCCTTGACTCTCTGAGTCTGTAGTTGAGGGTTTGGGCTGGACTATGCTTTTTTGTCCCTATTAGACTGCCATGTACTTATCTGCATGAACCACAGGTAATGCCCAGGAAGTGGATGTCAGTCTGCATAGTTATGGGCCCGTGGCTTCCCAGACTTAGCTTGTCTTAAGAAGAGTGGCTTGGGAATCTGCTCTCACTCAGTGGATATGATGCTTCCCTTACTCTCTTCATAGCTTATTTTAATATTTTTGATCTACTGCAGAAGGGGCACAAGGAACAAGGAATTTGCTGGAACTGTTTTGCAGGGCATGTATCTTTTGACAGGCCTTTGGACTCTTCTTGAACTAAGAGTGAGCTGAAGGTTTTGTGTGTGTGTGTGTGTGTGTGTGTGTGTGTGTGTGTGTGTGTGTTGGGGTGTTCTCAAGCTCATGATGGGAGGGGGGGTGGTGAGTTCTCAAGCTCATGATGGGAAGGTGTAGGGGTCAGTGGTTTTCCTGGGTTCTTGATGCTCTGCGGCAGTCTGACTGAGGAGGATCAGGTGGAATTGGCCTGGTTGAGGTGGAGTTGTGGTTTCTGTGGTCAGCTGAGTGTGTGTGGGAGTAGGGGAGTTTCAGCTTTGAGCCTGAAAACCTTGATGCAGGCCTTGGCATGTCAGCACAGCTATGACACTGTGAAGGCCTGTAGAGGTCTTCTGCAGTGCCCTCCTAATGTAGTAGGGAAATTGGAAATGTCCACTTCTCTCTTGTGACTATCAGGCACAGCTGGTAAATAAAGCTTTGAAGGAAATGCAGGCTGCCAGGGTGCTCAGTCTATTGTTTCGAGGTACCCCCTTGGCTACTAGCCTGCAGGTCAGTAGGGAGCCAGTTCTGTGGATGGAACCTTGTGGAGTTGGTCTTAGATTCCCACTCTATTCTGCACCGGCTGTATGAACTTGAGCAGATTGCTTAGCCCTCTGTGCCTCATTTTCTTCACGTAAATTGAGACTAACACCTTGTTGAACCTTTCTTAGATTCCTATTTCTGGTGGCATAATGGAGGAATGGGAACTTCCGGGCTTTCCCTTCCATCTGGCAGCTGCCAGGATAGTTCCCTCTTCCTCTTGGGTTGGTTGTCTGATAGCTGTTGGACTTCCTGCGGAGTTCTGTCTCTTAGCATGAAAAGGAAAATGGACAGTGGCACTTTGAGCTGCCACTGTGTGCTTTGTGGGATGCAGCTGCTGGTCCACAGGAAGATTGGTAACCATGAGCAGTTGCCTGTCCAGACTGACTACAGATGCTGCAGTGTCTCCTCTGGCCATAGCAGGGACCATAGCATCTGTGGGTCTGAGATGTGGACTTTGGTATGGAGGAGCTTGGGTTATCTTAGGTTACCACAACTCGGTCCGTCCCCTTGAACCTGGGTTCTCAGGATTCTGTCAGCTGATATGGTCATTTTATGTGGACTGCTGGGATTTCTCATAGTGAGACAATGGAATTGAGGTCATGTTTTTTGTGTAGTTGTATCTGACTGCCACCCCCCCCAAGTGGTTGGTTTTAGGGAACTCTGGGTGTGTTTTGGGACATGGTTACAGCTCTGGGTGCAGAGCTGGGTGCTGGGTTCAGGAGTTCTCTCAGTGGGTTGTAGTTTGCTCTTTTGGTTTTCTTGGGATAGTGTCTTGCCTTCTGAGTAGTTGGTATCACATATGTGTACCACTTTGGTCAGCTATGGTTTATCCTTATATGAAGATTGCTGTAGGAGAGGACAGTCAATATGCTGGGACTCTCTCCTGGATACCTGCAGGTCTGGGTGTTCTTCCAAAGATCAGCTGCTGTGTGTCTGCTGGTGTTGTTCTGAAGAATGTTTCCCTAGGATCATGTCCTGTTGTGGGCTTTCTTAGAGTTACTATTGATTTTTCCCCTCTAGACACTTGGGCCAAGAAAATGGGGTGTCAGGTCCTGAGGTCAGGCCCCTGGTCCAGAAGAGGGCTCTTTGGGATGGCTGCCCAGGTGGTGGTTCCAGTCCAAGGCCAGTGGGTCTTCATAGGGTGGGGCCCAGATTGAGAGTGGGCTCTAGGTTCTGTACACACCATAGCCAGCTGTGCGTGGTTAGTGAGTATTGGTCACATTTACCTTTGAAAGGGCCAAGTTCTGTTAGTGCAGCCTATCTGTCCATCTGTCTTGATACCTTCTGGGGTTCCTCTGGGAGCCATCTGGGCCCTCACCATCTGGAGGAAGCAGGGTCACTGAGCAGCCCTCACCTCTGTCCCTGGCTGCCCACTGGAGGCCCTGGGTCATCAAGAAGCTTCCAAGAGTAAGGTCATTGACTTTCTCTCAGCATTTCTCAACCCCCCCCCCCCCCCTGTCGGTGGTTGTGTAATGTCTGTCTGAAGTGTCTAAGGGCAGACAGGATGTAGAGGGTGAGGAAGTCTGGGCCAAGTGTGAACCCAGCCCTGCCCTGGAGCCTGGTGTGAGGAGCCCCGTGAGGGAGGCTGCGGTTGGTTCAGGGGCCGGCCTGCCCCTGCTGTCTGGCAGAAGGTGAGGTGGCCATGGCTGGGACTAGGTTCTGTGCAGTAATGCCTCTTTCTAAGGATTGCGAAAGTTGAGGGAAGGTTTCTACTTTGGGAGAATTATGCAAGTTTCAACTGAAATGTTTTTTAAGTTTCTTTGTTTTGAATCAAAACACGGGCTAGATTGCTTTTGTGAAATCTAGAAGAGCTGAACAGAGGGGAGCCTCTTGGCTTTTCCCCCTTGGCTTCCATGAAAGGGAAAGGAATCATAGATTTGCGAGCTGGATGCTACTTAGATGGGGTCTTGGGGTCATTGGCCGGGAGGTGTTCTGCTGTTAGTGCCCTATGTGGTCCGGAGCAGGTTTTGGTCAGTATCCTTTGTAGCTACTGACAGCACCTTGTGGGTCCTGTTATGCAGATGTGTGTATACTACTCAGAAAGGCTGTCATCCACCTTCTCCTGTGACCTGATGAGCATTTTCTAGACCAAGGATTGTGTACCAATGATGTTGTTGTCCGTCGAGGTACTTTGAAAGGTCATCCTGGGTCACCCTCTAGAAGCACCCATGTCACCAGGGACAGAGTGTGGTAAATGATTGTTCATAGAGCTGGTCTCTGCAGATGAAGCTTTGTCCCAAGCTTTTGTGTTGCTGCCTAGAGATTCCTGCTCTAGATCACTGCTGCCAGTGCCCTCTTATTTTCTGAGATGGAGGAGCAGTATTTGGATGAACTTGAAGTGAGACTGGAAATAAGAGTAAAGTGAGGGCAGGAGCCTGTGGCTTTCAGGGAACCTGTGCACCTGGTCACAAAATGACATTCCCAAGTGTCCTGTGAGTAGGTTTGGCTATGCTTGTCTGTGTCTTCTTTTGAGTCACTGACCTGTTTGTATGGAAACAGATAAAGGGATCTTGGCAAGAGCTCAGAGTCACCCGAGATCTGTCGTGGCGTTTGGCATTTGTGCTGTCTCCGATTTTACTTTTTTGGCTTCTTATGACTGAAGGGATGCCAGGACTTCAGTAACAATGAGGATGAGGTGTAGTACCATATCCACTCAGTCTTCTGTGTGCACTATGGGAGCTGGCTGCTGTCTGTGGTGGTATGGTGTGTTTTGCTGGTGGCTTCTGGCAATGAGTGGGGGCTGATCACAGCTGGGTCTCTGGGCAGTGGGAGTAGAGGAATGACTCAGTGAAAGCAAGCAGTCACTGCTGGCAGGGCTTAGGGCCCAGACCTCCAGTGGCTGGAGAAGGGAAGTGAGGGAAGGTTGGCATCACCCGTGGTGCCGTTCCTCGCCTCCTAGCCATCCAATCGTGTACATTGAAGAGGTCTGTTCCCTTACATATGATTTGGGGGGTACCTGGACCCCTGCTTCCAGTTGGAGTGCTTGGAAAGCCCTGGAATGTTTCCCTTGGCTGGGGCTGTGAGCGTTGATGTTCTTCCCAGCCCTCTTCAGGCTGACTGTGGCTTCCTTTGGAACGTCCGTCCGTCCGCTAGTCACTGAAAGAAGCAGCTCTTGTTGGGAACAGCTTCCTGTAGCTCCCACTGTGCTTGCTGTTTCAGGGCGGTGCAAGTGGCCTTGCAGGCGTGGGTGTTGGGAGCTGGCTTTATGCCAGGACCTGGTGTAGGTGATGGTTGAGTGTACTGTGGAGGCTTTGTGGGACAGACAGCAGGTGGAGCTGACCTGAGGGCCAGGGTGATAATTGGGCTCTGATGTGGCCCTTCCCCTTCCGGACTTCCCCTGAGTTTGTGTGTGAAGTGGCAAGTGTTAGGAAGGACAGGCCACCATATGTGAAATGACAGTGGTTGGGGGGGTGGGGGAAGCATGAAGTTTCCCACAGTGGCCTTACCAGTTTAGGTGAGGAGTTTTGGCTATACCTCAGGTATAAGTGGTGGGTGTCATGTGGCACCATCCTGATGCTGTTATGTGATTCTGTGGTCTCTCTGTACACTGTGTGCTGATGGTCCCCTTTAGTATCAGCTTATTTCAGTGCTGTGAGAAAAACCATTGTCAGCTGACAGGTTGTTTCTAAGCGTAGTGCTGTTTGTTCACAAGGAAGTCTGTATGTAACTGGAATGAGAAGTGGCTGATGCCCTTGCAGACCCCTTAGCCTGTCCTTGGCATTGCTGGTCTTGCTGCTGGGAAGGCCAGAGCAGATGGCTACCAGCAGAGTTTGTTGGCTCTGCACTGAAAGTAGCATGGGCATATCTTTGTTTTCACCATGGAATGTGGCATTTTGCTTGTAGACAGAAGTTCTTAGTGCCTGTTTCATTTTGTTTTTATTTTTTGTGTGCATGGTGCAGGTATGAATATGGCCGACATGCCTCTGTGTGTGTGTGTGTAAGTCTGAGGTTGTCTTTCTCTCTCCTTCTCCATCTTACTTTGAGATTTGTTCTTTCTGAACCTTGAATTTTCTGTGTTTTGGCTAGACTAGTTGGCTAGCAAGCTCCAGGATCTGCTTACTTCACCCCTCCATCGCCGGGGTTATAGCCTCATGTTCTATCATGTGCTGAGGATCTGTACTCAGGTCTCATGCTTGTGCAGCAAGCACTTAACCTGCCGAGTAGTCTCCCTGGAACTTGGTGTATTTTTAGAGATGAGGCTGATAAGTCCCTCTTGCCTTGCTGGTGCCTTCCTTGAGGTGTAGGCAAGGCTGGCCAAGCCCTAGAAGGTGTGTGACCTGCAGGAGTTAGGACACTTAAAGAAACCGATGTGCTTACGTGACAGTCCTGCTGCCCCTATGTGTGCTGGCATAAGGGATGCCTCTGTGCCAGTTGCTGTGCCAGGACCAGCTTGATGGTCCCCTCCTGGTGCAGTCTTAGGGCGGGTATATCTAGGTCCTCTTTGTATAAGTTGTGGGTAGACAGTGCAAACTTTTTCAGAGAACTTTCTCCCCTTTCAGTTGATTTAATAAACCAAAGCAACGTACACTCCAGAGAAATAATAGAAGTAGGCTGACCTGAAAACAGAGAACTGTTTTCTGTGGTTCTTGTGTCCCTCATCATGGCCAGGGAGAGGCTGTTGCCCCTGGCTTGCAGTCTCTCTGGCACTTTGTGGTTCTGTAGATGACTAGGAGGCCTTGGACTTGCGTCTAGAACGTGCTATTACACCGCTGCCATCCTGAAGGATTGGCAACTCTGGACCTCTCATGCAACCACAGTCAGTCTTGGTTTCAGCACCCTGTTCTTCTGTGTTTCTGTTGTTTTTTTAGGCTGTTGGGGCAGGGTGCTCTCCTCTCTCCATCTCCTGAAGGTAGCTGGCTGCTGCCTTGAGGTACACACTTTGGGGCACCTTTCTCTGGAAGTGAAGAGAGCCTCCCTGGATTGTCAAGAGAGAGACTTGCTTTTTTGGGGAGGTAGGAGGGTAGGCACTTGCTATGTAGTCTAGCCAGTTCTTGACTGGTGATCTTCTTGACAAAAGACTCAGATTACAGGTATGCACCACCATGCTGGGCTGATGTACTTACTTGTTTGTTGAAGGTGAATACAAAGCCTGGCCTTTGCCCTTTAGTTCTAGCAGGAGGTGGACCAGGTTGGCAGGTTAGGGAGAGCTGGACCATAAGAACCAGTAGATAGGCTTTTGTTCCACATGTGGTGCTAAGGGTACAGAAACTAACTGAGGTGCATATTGGAACATGTGCTGTTTGTTCCTGGGCTGTTGCCACAGGGCATCTGCAGGAAGTCTTTCTCTGCTGGACCTTGCTGCGGGTATCCTGTGTTCTGAGGTGTGTTGCTTGGGAACCTACCCTGGCTTGTTTGGCCCTTTAGGGATGAGGCCATCATGGGAGATGCCCAGATCCCCATGGTTGGCATAAGGTTCTGAGATCTCAGCTGTGCCTTTTCTGGGTGCTTGTGGAGACGTCCCCTGTCATACTGCTGGGGCTGCCACCTGGTGTTTGATGGAATTGGCTGTCTTTTTTCTGCTTCACCTGCTGCCTCTTGCTTCCTGGTGTTACAACGGTGTTGCCCAAACCATTAAAAGAATTATACTCCCAAGTTGAATGATATGCAAATGTAGTCAATTAAGCGAGGGGATTTTAATTAGCAGTTTAAGTTCATGTGTGAAGTGCCTTGCCTTAATTACTTGACAGTTTTGTTGTAAATTTGCTAAGTTTTTTTTTGCAGAACTATCAAAACTGTGATTTTTTTTTTTTTTTAACATTCTTCTATGCAATAAGTGTCGCCCAGCTTGCCTGACCCTAGTGGGTTTGTCTCCATTTATAAAGCTCTTTAAACTGTGAAAACAAGATGGACCTTGTGGGTTGCCTCTGCACAGCTCTGTTAGTTAGGTCACATTCCTTGTTTTCCTGGCACAGGCTGGCAGGGTGACTCCCTGAGCTTCCCTGGTGGATGGCAGAAGTCTCCTTCTTTTGGGTCTGGTGCTAATGGATCACATGTATTCTACTCAGGGATAGCTGGGTGCCTGGAATGAAAGTAAGGAAAGTTAGACTGAGTTGGCAAGCTATGTGGGTTTGGGACATCAAGGGGCCTGTGTCTTGTTAGGTGAGACATGTGATGCATGCAGTTGTCATACTGAGACATTGTTTTCAGAGTCTTGGGGTTTACTGGACCATTTAGAAGAGGTGAAGAGTACTAATTTTCAACATTCTTTGCCTGGCTACCTGGAAGCCTTCAGGTCTTTAACCTTGATTCTCCTGAGCTAGAGAGTGGTTTGCATGACACTGTAGTCCAGACACAGGCTGCCCATGTCTAGGCTCTGTCTCCTAGGTTCCCTTTTCAACCACTGGTTCTGAATCTCTTCTACCTACTCTTCCAGGATGTTTAGTGTGTAATGAGTAGTTGTTATAAATGCTTCTTTTTGTTGGATTTAGAATTTGCCTGTTGCTATTAAAATCATCTCTGTTAGGAGTAAAGAGGGTTTCCTCGTCTGCGCGCTCTGTCTATCTATCTATCTATCTATCTATCTATCTATCTATCTATCTATCTATCTATCTATGGTTTTTTGAGACAGGATTTCTTTGTATAGCCTTGGCTGTCCTGGAACTAGCTCTGTAGATCAGACCAACTTTGAACTTACAGAGATCTGATTGTCTCTGCCTCTGAAGTGCTGGGATTGAAGGTGTGTGCCGTCACTGCCTGGCTCTCCTCTGGTTTATAATGCCTCTCAGACTTAATTCTAGTCATATGATGCCTGTTGATGCAGGTGTAGTCTGAGGAACGTAATGTTAGATGATTTCTGTTGTTGGGTGAACATTGTGAAGTGTGCTTATGTAGATCTCAGTGGTATGGCTGACCACATAACGTGGGTTCTGTCATTGCCCAATATGCCAACATAGGCAGTCAGAGAATGGTGGGTAAGTTCTCATGCATCTCCATGTGTCTAAGCATGCAAAAGGTACAGTGAACGAACACGTTAGGTGGAGCTGAATGTGGTGGCCTTGGCCTATAATATCAGCACTTGGGAAGCCAGAGGATGAGGATGGCAGCTTGAGGTCTGCATGGTAAGACCCTGTCTGAAAGGAAGAAAGGAAGAAAAAACTAAGTGATAGGAATATTTGAGCTTCATCATCTTGTGGAACTGATTTTTGTGCATGTGCCCTGTTACTAAAGCATTGGCTTGAGGTATGGAACCCGACTGGCTTGGTCTGTTTTCTCATTAAAGTATTTACTTTGGATTGGGTTTGGGGGGGTTTGAGTAGTTTAACTGGCTCTAAACGGAGAAAGTGACCAGGTGGACCAGGACTCAGCAGGGTTGTCCTGTAATATGAACCACCGCTGTCCACTGTCTGCTCTGTTCTGGGTATCCCAAGCCTTCTGGCTAAGGGTGTGTCTGGGATACTTTCCAAAAGCAAATGTCAGTGATGAGGAAGAGCTGAAGGAGGGGACACCTAGCTCCTACATTTGAGGAGCAACTGCTGGTGAAGAGAGGAGACTTGCAGAGCTGGGCAGGGCTGTTTGTTGGTAGATTTCAAGATGGGAATATCTTTAGCTCAAAGAGATTATTGTTGGGGCCTGACTGGCCACTCATGCTCCTTGCTCCAGACCACATTAGTAGTGTGTCAGGAAGAACTGCTGCTGTATCTTGTCTTTTATACTTCAATGTTGAGGACATCAGGTAAAGGGTGAAGGGTTTTTCTGCATGTTCTGGGTTCTGTCCTCTCTCCTGGGAGAGATGATCTTCCTCTGGCCTCTACCTTCAGTTTCTATACTTGAGGTGAAGCCCTGTACAACTCCACCTAGAGCAGTTGTGGAGTTGTGTAGATGACCCTACAGTACACTGTGTGCTCTGGATGACCAGTGGCATGGCTGCTACCTCAGGGAAGGGTTTGCTTAGCAGGGCCTTGCTGGCCTTCCCTCCCCTGTCTAGAATATGGAGGACTCAGAGCCTCTGTGTACTCACTCCAGTGGGACCAACTGGGGTACTTGTCGTTCACTGATGATGAGCCTCTCATTAAGCCATTTTACTTTTAGGCTTGCTGGCACGGGCCATGGTTTGTCTTGTGGCCAACAGGGTGCCTCCAGTTGTCCTTTGTGCACCAGCAGATAGGATCCTCTGTGCCTGTGATGGGTGTGACTGCCACTTCCCTGGAACAGGGGCCATGCCTGGGGTTGGCAAGGATTAGGGAAAGGATTCCTCTTTGATGTGGAGCTGGTAGCAGGCTACCCTGTGACAGGCTAGGAGCATGGCCTTGAATAATAGGTTGTGGGAGGTGGGCCTGAAAGTAGATGCTGCTGTATGGAACACTTCTATATACTTGGCATATAGCTTCAGGAGCAAATGTGCAGTAAGCTGCTCTTGTCTTTGGGGAGGCTTGTGCAATGGCTGTTGTGTGCACACATGCGTACATGCTTTTATTGTCATGTGTCTGAAGGAAGCAGGGCCTGCATGATAGCCACTTCAGTTTGGGAGAAGCCCGCAGAAGGCTTCAGGCTGTATTCTGGAGAAAGAAGAAACAGTTTCTGAAGCACATTTCTTCCTACAGTTCTGCATTCCTTCCTGGTAGGGACCACCACTGGCTCAGTCCCTGCTTTCTAGAAAATGGGGGAGGGGTACAGGGTCTCCTCTTCCAGTTACCTGGAGGGAGCACCTGTCTGTCAAGTTTGGATTTAGGAAGGAACTGGCCAGAGCCTGTTCCTCCCTACTAAGTCTCTTGCCTCTAGCCACCATTTTCTGTACCTCAGTATACTTTCCCTTGTACTTGGCCATGCTAGACTGGTTTGGTGTTATTGGTTCTAGGGAGCCTGTGAAAGAGACAGGTGGCCCTGCTAGGTGCCTCTACTGTTAGCCGCCCCCCCCCCCAGCACCTCAGTGTGGTGAGTCTGTTAGTGCTGTGAATCTTGGTAGTTCATGTCCATATCCTATGCAGTGCCCCTTTGTTTCTCCCTGGAGCCTGACAGCCTAGCTAGCTGCCTTTACATATAGTAAAATGTCTAGAACCTGGGACTGTCTTCTAGGGCCTGACTCCTATCTATCCCAGGGTTGTTCTGCACAAACTGATTACTCGGACAGGCCAGCTGCCATTCCTAACATTGCTTTATAAGTGTCTCTCTTGGCCTGGTAGCCTGGCAGCCTGGCTGAGGTGAGCCAGACACTTTTGTCAGGCTTGATCATAATTATTGAAAGTTAATGAGGAAGGCTAGGAAAGCAGGCTAGGGTGGTTCTTGAAAACAGGGCCCTTGCCTTTTGTTTTACAAATAGTGTTAGGTTCCCCTGCTATTGTGGTGGGTGGGTGGTACTAGTGGGATTCCAAAGGCAAACTTGGTACCTAGAGTAGGGGCTGGTAGCTTTTGACCTGCAGTGGCAGGGAAGGTGGCTCTTTGTGTTTGGCTTTAAAGGAACAGCTGGTAGACTATTAGGCCAGCACTTTCTCACCCGTTCTGCTTGTGATTGGCCAATGGTGAGTGAAAGTTACCTCTTGCTGTTGTGGGATGAGGTTTTCACCTCCTTTCCTGTGAATAGTAGCTCAGCAGCATTTTGTACTTCTGGCTAAGCATGCGTTTCTTGGAGCTTAGAGACAGATCTGTTTAGTGGTTAGGGATGTAAAAGTCATAGCTGAGTTTGATTCACTCATTCTGTGCCTGTGTCATGCCATATCTGTATAGAGGAATTTGAACATCCTATGAACAAGCACCTAAACAATATTATGTGGCATCTTGAAGACATAGTTCTTTTGGCCCTTTTTTGGGGAGAGCCAGCTATATTCCTTTGGCAATTTCAGAACCACAGTGGACTGAGCACAAGTGATCCTGTCCTGAGTGCAAGTGGTGTGAGCCATATCTAGCTGAGACACTTAGTCAGTGATAGATGCCAGCAGGCACAATGAAACATAGTTCACTAGGCATACTAGACCAGTCTCACCTGTTCATTGTTGCCTGTGCTCGTGATTCTTGGTATTACCAGGGCACTTCTAATTGTTTGCTCTAAGGTAGAGACCTTTTGTTAGGTGTATCTGATTGGGATCTTTGTGATTCTTGGACCATTCCTGTCCTTGCTGCTCTAGGGGGTACAAGTTGAAGATGTTGAAAGCTCTGAGGTCTAGGTGATCAGGTAGATATAATTGTAGCTGAGTGCTGCTGAGTTCACACGGTGCCTACCAGTTTCAGAGCAGGGACTGTTGAGGCAGTTTCAAGTTTACTGTTGACCTCATAGAGAATTATACTTGCTTGATCTTCATGGGAGAATTCTCTGAAAAAAAGTGTTTTTCCAGAAAGCAAGCTAGGCAGTGTGGACAGTTCCTTAGAGATGCCTGTTTGTACCCTACCCTGCCATACAGACACTGAGAGCTTGGGAGGGGGAGGAGCCAGTGGGAAGGGCGGGGCCCCTTGCCAAATTCTCAAGTGGACTAGAGTCTCACCTTCCTGCCCACTGTCTGTGCAGGTTACAGTACATTATGCATTCATCTATCACTGAGCTGGGATTTAGTTCTAACTTTAGCTGGGGTTTGTTATAGTTGAAGAAATTTGGTATTTTTGTAGTTGGACGTTGTTCTATTTTGGATTCGATGCTTCTGCTTGTTTCATAGAAGCCGCTGAATATGGCTCACTGAATGTGGTTCATGAATGAAGGGTACTCATTGTCATGCTAGGGCCCTTCTCTGATTCTGACATTCCTGCAGCCTGATGCTATTTTGTGTGTGCTGCCTCTGAGGCTGAAGGAGGAGAGGAACTGACCTGTTAGTGAGCTTGCCTGTCTTTGTTAGGAGAGCCATGTGGGAACCTCTTTTGACTTTTCGGATCAGCTTTTGCCTGTGTTCTGCCTCATTTGTTTCTCCTAATACAGTAGTTTTCAACCTTCCTAATGCTGTGACCCTTTTATACAGTTCCTTGTGTTGTGGTGGCCCCCAACCATAAAGTTATTTTTGTTGTGACTTCATAACTTTAATATTGCTACTGTTGTGAATTGTAATGTAAATATTTTTGGAGATAGAGGTTTGCCAGAAGGGTCATGACCCACAGGTTAAGAACCTGTGCCCTAAGGGCTCATTTTATAGTTGCTTTGAAAGATAGGGCTTCATTGTGTGGACCAGACTGGCCTTGAACTCATAGAAATCTGTATCTCTTTGCCTCCTGAGCAATGGGATTAAAGATGTGCCGACATTCTTGAGCCTCTCCCACTTGCCCTTTTTGTTTTTTGGGATAGTGGTTAGGATATTTGGGTAGTAGTGTTCTTTCTCCAAGACAAGGGCATATGACTGATTGGGAAACAGCCCCACTGACCTACCACATTTCTCCTGAGCCTTGCTAAACCAGGTATTCAGGAACTTAATGGCACTTGAGGTGTTTTTGGATATTTGTCCTCTACTTTGGGAGGTTTCCCATCTGGTTACTAAGTAACTAAAAGACTTTTGGCTCTTGTAGCCTTCTACCCGTGAACTTTGTTCCTTGTGATTCTGCCTGGTCCAGTCACTGTGCAGGCTTTGAGGAATAGCTCTCTTATGCATAGAGTACCCCACCTTTCTATCACCATACATAATCATTTTGTTGTTGATAGTGTCTGTCCGTGGTCCCCACTGTTTTTATTGATAATTTTTAGAGAACCTAGTATCTTCCTCCCCAAGTGCTCCAGAGACCCTGTCTTAGCTCATGCTGTCTTACTTGCTTATTACTTCTGCTTTTTTTTTTTTTTGAGTCTTTTTTTAAACTTTATTTATTTATTTATTTGCCTTGGTGTTTGCCTGGAACTGGAACTACAGACAGTTGTTAGCTGCCATGTGGGTGCTGGGAATTGAACCCGAGTCCTCTGGAAGAGCATACGGTGCTCTTAACCGCTGAGCCATCTCTCCAGCCCCTTACTTCTGCTTTGGTGACTGCATGATTCACTGTTTGAGACCCAACCCCATTGATCTCCCAGGAGAGCCCATGCTGTTGCCATTGGAACGGCCACCCATATTAGCTGATGCTAGGCCATTGAATTACTGGTGAAGCCCAGTTATCTGATACTTTCACGAGTCTCAATCATTAAGTTTGGGTTGTACAAATGGCTGCTTCCAGGGGCTGGAGAGATGGCTCAGCGGTTAAGAGCACTGACTGTTCTTCCGGAGGACCTGAGTTTGATTCCCAGCATCCACATGGCAGCTAACAACTGTCTGTAGTTCCAGTTCCAGAGATCTGACACCTTCACATCAATGCACATAAATAAAGCTAAATATATTTAAAAAAAAAAAAATGGCTGCTTCCAGCAAAATCATCTGCCGAATATCTGGTCTCTATGTGGTTGTTGGTTGTCTTTCTAGTCTCCTTCTTAGTCAGAACCTTGGGCTCCCTCTCTTTTCTGTACTTCCTCCTGTCCATTGACCCTCAGTATGGCCAAAGTTATGGCTTACCTACCTGATAACTGTCTTGGGAAGCTATCCATCCAGTTGTGCCAGTTGGAATTTCACTTTCCCAGTGGCTGTGCCCAGACATGCATATGGGTCTCCTCTTTTGCACAACATTCAGAGTGCCCTGGGGTCTTCACTATCTACAGGTGTTTGTAAGCCATCTATCTGATATGGGTGTTAGGAGCTGAACTCTGATCCTATGTAAGAGCCACAAAAACTCTTAACTACTGAGTCATCTCTCCAGTCAAGGATGACCATAGACAACTACCCACAGGTCTTTATCAATTTTGCTATGCAAGACAACTCCCTTTACTTTTTAAAATAAAATATCTATCCTACTTTGGACTGTCAAGATGGCTCATCAGGTAAAGATAGGTAAAGGCTCCTGCTACCAAGTTGATAATCTGAGTCCAGTTCCCAGAACCACATGGAGAAGAGACAGTTGTCTCCTGGAAGCTGTCATCTGACTGCACATGTCTGCTGTGGCGTGTATGTTCTACTTCTCAAAAGTGTAACAACAGTAAAATTAAATTCATCTTGCCTTAAAATTTTGAAAGTGTTCTAAGTAAAGGTTCAGTTCATTCTTAGTTCCTTCAGGGAAGCCAGGAAAGTTTTGAGTGGATCCCTGTAGTAGCACGTTTGAGGGTCTCTTGGACCATGCAGGAGTCCTAGCAGATGTTTTATAGAACAGATGCCAAAAGCTTATGGTCCTTGGTTTCATTGGCCACCATCTGCCTAAACCCTAACCTGTTACTCATTTTGTTGCCTGTTGAGGACTCTGGTCTTTTGGAGCTGCTGTCTCCTGAATAATATAACACTAGACAAAATCAAGCAGCTCAGAGATTGGTGTTTGAAGAAGAGAAAGAAAGAGCGTCAGCCGTTCAACATGTCTTAGTTGCTCTTGAGCCTTGGAAGCACAGTCTGGGGCTCTTTCTGCAGGGCCCAGCTGATGCTCCAGTCCTCTGGGTGTAGAGCATTTGGTGGTTGTAGCTCCCCAGAAGAGATTAGAATAAGGAGAAAGGGAAGTTTGCTGAAATTCTAGGTATCTGATGATGCGATTTGGTTAAATTTGCTTTTAGTTGCTGTGTGAACTACACATATTGACAACATTGTTCCAGACCTTAATCCAGAACACTAGATGCAGGCCAAAATTGCTGGCTCCAACACCAACTGCCATACCCAACAAAATGGACATTACTGGAAGAAAGCCAGGAGGCTGCAAAGGACAGGAGTCTTGAGCCCTCTTTATTGTTTTTATTTATTTTTTAAATATAGTTTTATCATGTAACATTGGCTGTCCTGAAACTCAGTGTGTAGACCAGACTGTCCCAAAACTTAAGAGATCCTCTTGCTTCTGCCTCTGAGCATCAGGGTTAAAGGCATGTGCCACCATACCAGGCTTGAGCCCTCTTTTAAAAGGAGTTTTCTGAATGTAATTTTTATTTTATTATTATTAAATAGTGTAGTTTTGTTTGTTTGTGTCCCCCCCTCCCTTTTTTAAATGTTATTAGATGGTGCACACCTTTAGTCCCAGCATTTGGAAAGAAGTTGGAGGCTAGCTTGATGTACACGTTGAGTTCCAGGCAAACCGGGTACATAATGAGATCCTGTCCCCCTCAGTTATTATTGAACTGGCGGGGGTGGGGGTGGTGGCGGCGGTGGCGGCCGCGACTGCATGCTTTTAGTTCCAGTACTTGGTAGGCAGATATCTGAATTCAAATCCAGCCTGGTCTGCAGAGCCGAGTTCCAGGACAGCCAGAGCTATACAGGGAAATCCTGTCTTGAAAAAACAAACAAAACAAAAACAAATTGTTCTCATGTGTCTCTGTGTATGAGTGGACTATTTACGACCAAGTGCCAGGTTCTGTGTATCATGGCATGTTTGTGGAGGTCAGAAGGAATCAAACTCAGATTGTCAGGCTTAGTGACAAGCTCCTTTACTTGCTTTCCGCCCCCTCCTCCACTTTTTTTAAAAAAAATTTAGTTTGTCTTAGCTTGTTGAGATTAGGTATCTCCGTAGCTAGCTAACCCTGTACTCCGAGTGGTCTTCCTGTCTCAGCTTTTGGAGTGCTATAGTTGTGCTTGGCTCAATTTTAATTGTTTCCAAACGTTTATTGAGGCTAGGTGTGGTAACACATACCTCTAATAACAGCACTCAGGAGGCAGAGGTAGGTGAACCTCGGAGTTTGAAGCCAACCCGATTTACAGAGTGGGTTCTAGTACAGCCAGGGCTTTATAGAGAAACCTCTGTCTTAAAAAACCAAAAACAAAAAAGAAAAGTTTATTGAGGGGCAGTACTCTAAGGACATAGAGTACAGCTTGTAGCCTTAATTTAACTTTTGATGTGTCTTTTATTCCTCAGACAGAAGCCTTGAGGGGTCTTCTGGGAGTGGGGGAAAAGGAGGGTGTGACCACATAGCAGCCCTTTGGGGGTCCCTGGACTGCATACATGAATTTTCCCAAGCCTTCCCTGCACATTGAGCTGCTGCATTCTAGAGACTGTGGGTCACTGTCAGGGCATCCTGCTGTCATTTCCAGGGACCTGTTTTGAGCATATGTGCACTCAGTAACAACCACAGGCTCTATAGTTCTGATGGCTAGAAGTGGTATGAAGCAGAGGAAGAAGTAGACCTTGAAGAAAGATAAGAGCTGCAGAACCCAGTGAGGAGGTACTTCTTCTGCTGTGTTCCCTGGCCCTGATGAGACCTTATTGATGCCTCCTTGAACACTACACACAAGAGGATGTGAGTGAGTGAGTCTTGTGATGAATGGCACTGAAGGGCCTTGCAGAGGCCTTATTGGTTATTGTGTATATCTTGGCACTATAGCATCCTCCACAGAGTAGCTCTTTGGGGAGGGAGAGGTTTATGTTGTAGACAGAGGGAAAGTCTCAGCTACAGACTTGGCTTCTCTCAGGTTTGAGGTCTGCTTGATAGAACTGTCCAGGTATTGGTGGCTATCTTATCGGACTATGGTCTTATCTTCATAGCAGGAGGTGACCACACTGGCCCAGGCTATAGGAATAGAAGAAGTTCCAGTAACTTTTGACTTGGGAATAGATAGGATATGTGGACATGTGCCAAGGCAGGCAACAATTGTCCCAGCTATAGTTTTGAGTGTTTCATCAGTCATAGTTGTTATTGTGTGTGCTGTAGGTGTGCTCTGGGTATAAATATGCAGATTTTAACACATAGGAGTTGCTCACTTATCTCCAGACATTAATGCTGAAGAGAGTTGAAGGCTACTGTGCAAAGGGCCTACAGCCTGGCTGGATGTAGCTGCACAAAATGTGATCCAAGCCTACGTTCCTCCTGTTAGTAGTGGTAGATATGCAGGAGTTTTGGAGATCTCAGCCCAACTGCAACCTCCAGCTTTTTACTGGAGCAAGCAGCCCTGTGATGGTCCCACCTCATTCCAGAAATCATCAAACTGCAGGCTCAAGATCCCGTTTTGGTATTTACTTGGCTGCTTTTCCTCTTAGTTGCCTATGCAGCATTAACTCAGCTCAGGGACATCTATTGGCCCTATGTCCTGATGGTGGGTCATGTCTGCCCAGTGCTGCTCCACCTCTGGGTCAAAGTGAAATTGATGACAGAGTGGTGAGGGCTGAGTTAGAGTCTGCTCCTTTGCTGTGTACCTCTGAGTCCTGAAGCCAGGGTGAACTCGAGATTTCAGAGTGCTATAGTTAGGACACAGAGTGGTCCAGATAGGAAATGAGCCAAAAATTCATTGTCCCAAACTAGGAAATGACATCAAGACAGAATGGCATCCAGAGTAAATGAGAGAATCATCAAGATGCCACTAAGTCTTCATGGGGGGGGAGGTGGGCAATAAAAAACAGATTCATCAAAGCTTGATGTTTAGTGGCATCAGATGTACATGGGTTTTTCTAGGAGAATTATTATTAATTGTGAAAGGTTGGCCTTAGCTTAGGCTTTTCCCACTAGCTCCTTATAAGTTAAATTAACCTGTTTCTGTTTATCTACATTTTACCATATGGTTTTTTTATCTTTATTTTATTTTGTATGTCCAACTTCCTCCATGTCTTATTGGCATCTATCTGTGTGCCTCAGTTTTTTTTCTCTTTTTTCTTTTCCCAGGGAAATCCCACCTATTGGCTGTTCAACTTTTTATTACAGTAATCGCAGCAATACATCTTCACACAGTGTCCAGATATCACACAACATTCAGATGTATGAGGCAAGTATTAAGTAGTAGGAAGTCTGAACAGCTTAGCAAGGATCAGCAACATTGTGCCTAGTGGCAAGGATCAGCCTGGTAGGCTATGAGGCCAGCCAGGGCTAGAGGGAGGGAGCAGGAAGGTTCAGACCAGCCTTCTGTGGCTCATCACCAGGATGCAGGACACAGGAGAGTCCTTGACTAATGGTAAAAACAAATAGAAAGTCTTTATTTGGTACAACCAAATCAAAAGCAGGAATGGACATAAGAGGAGTTATTGCAGGAAGGGTGCTGGTCCATGCCAAGCAGTCTTAAGGCAAGTATCAGGCAGTCACCACAAAACCACAGCTTTATGCTCAGTCAGTTTTTCAATGAGGTGACAAAAACAATTTACAGGTTTATTTCAACTCATGGTTTCAGATAAATCTGTAACAAAGCAGAAATAGCATGGCAGAGGAATGCTGTTCACCATGTGGCAGCCAGGAAGCCTAGACAGAAGGAAGAACCAGGAACAAGTAATCCTTCAAGGGCCTATCTCCAGTGACTCAGTTCCTCCAATTAACCCCTTCTCCTAATCTAGTTTCTACCACCTTCTGATTAAACCAATGA
Organism: Sigmodon hispidus; assembly: GCA_004025045.1. Taxonomy (NCBI): domain Eukaryota; kingdom Metazoa; phylum Chordata; class Mammalia; order Rodentia; family Cricetidae; genus Sigmodon; species Sigmodon hispidus. The sequence continues at coordinate 33,274 of PVIH01010023.1, forward strand.
TGACTGAAAGGACTATTTCCCCCAAACCTGGGTTTCAGGGTAGCACTTTCTCTTCACCTTACTTCTTGTCTGGCCCATCCTTTTTTCTGACCTCCTAAAGTTGCATGTCCGGCCTCATTTCCTCTCTACTTTGTGTGTGTTTCTGGAGTCAGTTGTCTCTACTTTTTGCATATGCTTGGTTTTCTCAGGATCTCTGGCTGCTCCACCTTTGCTTTATCTCACATAGTTCTTTTTGCAGTATTTTAACTATATGACCTGCATCCCCATCTGCTGCTAGTTGTGTTCTCAGGGCTTTCTTCATTCTGAGTGTATCTGTCTTTTCTGATGTGCAGCTCCAGGAGTCCCTCTGCCTTCATCAGAGTGACCACAGCTGTGTGAATGGGAATCTGAGAGGTCAGGCTTTTGGTGTTGCCTGGTTGGACTTGTTTTCCATGCTGGCCTTGAATTCACAGAGATCCATCTGCCTGTCTCTTGTGAGCACTGGGGTTAAAGACTTGCTACTATTCCTGGTGCATAGCTGGATAATTTTGCACCCAGGGTTAGTTGGACTGGAAGTAGTTTGCTGACACTTCTGTCAACATTTTGCCCCCAGTGTCCTTGTGGAGAAGACCATATCTGACATGAACCTTTGCACATGACCTGCCTCTTTGTATTGGGAGCTTTAAAGACCTCTTGACCTGGGTTCTGAAGATCAACAAATGGGCCCAGGGCAAGGAGTCTTTGTCACTGTGCAACCTGTCATTTTCTAGCTAGTGATTTCCTTGCTTTTTTAGCCTCTGTTGTTCTCTTTCGGTATTTCAAGACAGGGTTTCTCTGTGTACCCCTGGATGTCTTGGAACTTGCTCTGTAGACTAGACTGGCCTCGGACTTACAAAGATCCTTCTGCCTCTGCCCAGTGAGCTTCTGTTTTTCTTTGAAGCACCTCTGATTGGATATTGGTCTTCCTGTGTGGATGGTACTTTTTAAAGATTTCCTTTGGTTTTGCCTTCTGGAGATTATCTCAGTCCTACCACCTTTGTTTTCAGCTGACTACTTTAGTTTCTGGAATTTTGTTTCAATTTCTTTTTAATATATTTTTATTATTTGGTGATTTTACATCATGCACCCCATCAAACTCAGTTATTAGACCTCTCATATTCATATCTACTCTTATGATCTCCCCGTTTACAAAAAACACCCATTCATGCTGCTCATTTACTTACTGGAGCATAATTAAACTCCCTGTGGCCCGACCCTTAAAGAAAACAGGTCTTTCCTCACCCACACCCCTGCCAGAGGCCATCAGTGCAGAAGTGAGGCACTGTGTCATTTAGCTGTGCTCTAGCCTTGAGCTCCCGCAGGGGCCATGCTAATCTTCTCTGTCTCGTTCCAATTTTAGTATATGTGCTGCCCAAGTGAGCACTTGTTTCAGTCTCTCTCTCCTCCCCCTCTCATTTTTTCTCTTTTCTTCTAAAAGATTTTATTTATTTATTATATATACGGTGTTCTTTCTACCCATACATATGCCTGCATATCAGAAGCAGACACCAGATGCCATCATAGATGGTTGTGAGCCACCATGTGGGTGCTGGGAATTGAACTCAGGACCTCTGGAAGAACAGTCGGTGCTCTTAACGTCTGAGCCATCTCTCCAACCCCATTTTTCTCTTTCTAAAAGCTTCTGCTTGTTTTCTGTCCTAGATACCATATTATTTCCTGTTGTCACAGGTTTTAAAGATTTTTTTTTTTTCCTAGCCTCCTCTGACTCCCATTCTCTAGTTAATGTTACATTTCCTTTCTGTACCTCTCTTTCCATGTTGGCACTTCTTGACCTGATGCTTTTATCAGGGCTGAAGTAGGCAGGGTGTGCAGAGTACAGGGCCTTTGGGAGCATGCCTGTTGCTCCCCCTGTAGACTGTGTTAGCCCACTTCTGTTTTTCTCTGAGTCCTATCTGGGACTCCTGACACTTTCTCTGACACCCTGGGCCCTGGCCTGGGTGTTAGGCAGGCAGACAGGCTTTTTTTTTTTTTTTTTCTTCCTTCAGAGAATGGGTATGTAGTGATTGATTTTCTTGTTTTGTGAGACAAGACTTTGAATTCTATTTTCCTGCCTTGGCCCCTGAGTTCTAGAATCATAGTTATAGTGATTACAGGGACAATGGCGTTTGGAACATACTTCTTCTTCTGTTTTGGGACGACTTTTTTCTCTTTTTAAATTATACTTGGTATTCATTTATTTAGCTATATGACTACTGCGTGTGAGTGTGCATATATGTGTACACACGCACCCTTTGTGCACTTGCTACAGGGCACATAGAGAGGCCGGAGGACAACATGAGGGAGCTGGTTCTCTGGTGGCAGTCACGTCATCAGACTAGTGGCACCTTTACCTGAGCCGCTCTGCTGTCCTGTGAGGTAGGGCTTTGTTTGCTTTGTGGAGCTGCTGCATCTCCTGATTATTTCACCTGCAGGTGGGTTTGCAAGGTTTTAGGTAGATGCATTTTATTTTTGTGTGTGCATATGTGAGTGTGCTGTAGCATGCATGTGGAGTACTTGTAGGAGTTGATTCTCTTCATCCACCATGAGGATTAGAGGGATCAAACTCTGCTGAGCTATACCTCACCGGCCCAGGTGCCATTTTAAGCATTGGAGGAAGAGATGGTGCTTTGAAATGGGAAGTATATTAATGCTATTTGTGATTTTAACCAGGAGGTCTCAGATTATCAGGACTTTTTTTCCCCCAGATGTCTTACTACTATTGTATTTGTGTGCATGTATGCATTCAGGTTTTATGGTCATTGCATATTAACCTCAATGTCTGTAGCACGTACAATCTTGGTGATGTTTGGAGGAATGACTCAAACACCCCATTCTAGGATTCTAAGATTTAACAGTCCACACAACATATCTAAACAATGAATCTGTTGTTTATGTTGCAGAATTATGATGGCAACTACAAGACACTTGGGTATAGTTTCATGAAAAGGGCTCAAACTTGCCAGAGTCTGGGGCTACAGCTCAGTGACAGTGCTTGTCTAGTACGTACAGTTTATCCCCAGCACAACCCTTGTGATAAGAACCAGGAACAGCCATTTAGTAAAGAGCATGGATCACAGGGAATTTTGGTTTCCTTTTTCTTTTCTCTTCCTGTTTTTGACTCTCTTCACATGTTCAGTTTTCGTGGTTAGCCTTAGCCCTTGATAATTTCTCTGGACCCAGTGCTTGCTGGGACCTACATTTTTGTACATAGTGGCAAGTGCTTACCTTACCTCTCTGACTGTTTGGACACAGAACTGGTTGTTCAAAGCCCAGAGTAGCCTCTAGCAGGCACTTGGTCTCAGGATCAGTTTATCCATTAGGGTAAACCATCAGGCTTTCTTTCTCCAGTGTGAGCTTTAGGATCACAATGTGGCTGTGGCTGCTGCTTTTGTTGTTATTTTATCATCAAGACAGGGTTTCTCTGTGTAACCCTGGCTGTCCTGGAACTTTATTTCTATAGACACAGGCTGGCCTTGAACTCAGAGATCTGCCTGCCTCTGCCTTCCAAGTGTTGAGCTTAAGCGTGTGCCTGCATTGCCAGGAACAATGTGACTTTCTCCCTCTTTTTTGATTTTTCAAGACAAAGTTTTTTTGTGGGTGTGTGACAGGCCTACCAGTCCTAGAACTCACTTTGTAGACCAGGCTGGCTTTGAACTCACAGAGCTCCTCCTGCCTCTGCCTCCTGAGTGCTGGGACTAAAGGAGTGTGCCACCATGCTTGGCTCACTATGTGGCTTCTTAAGTGATGTTTCAGATTCTTTGGTTGGAGGTGGGGCCTGAAAAATGTATATTTCTGACAAGTTTCCAGGAAATGTGGTGGTGACTTTTGCTGTGTGGGCCATGGTAGTCCTTCCTGCTTAGGTAAACAAGTTTCAGAGGCCCAGGGCTGTGCTTGCTCCTGCCTGTAGTGTTTGTAATACCACAGCAGAACTGGAGCTGTGAGTCAGAACACATGCCTCCAAAGACATACACTGATTTGGCCCTTTATAGTGATCTAGAAAAGATGTGATTGCAAAACTATGCTCCCCTGTTTTTGTGAAATGTTTTGGAATGGAAAAGGATAAATTTGGAATTAATGTTCATAGAAATGATGACCTTATGTTTCTAGGTTATAGGGTCTTGACCCGTGGAGGATTCTTAAAGCTGTATTACAAATGAGAATCTGGCTACGGTAATAGCTGCCTAATTATTTCTTTTCTTTTCTTTTCTTTTTTTTAACCTGTTTCTCTTTTTTTTTTAAAAAAAAAGATTTATTTATTTATTATGTATACAGAAGAGGGTACCAGATGTCATCATAGATGGTTGTGACTGGGAATCGAACTCAGGTCCTCTGGAAGAACAGTCAGTGCTCTTAATTGCTGAGCCATCTCTCCAGCCCCCGCCTAATTATTTCAAAGGGTTTTTTGAAGTATAACTAGCAAGAAAGAAGTAGTTTATTTATTTATTAATTCATAATGTCTTCTGTAGCTAGGCTGTTCTTGAATTCTGAATATAGCCCATGACCTAGAACTCCCAATTCTCTTGCTGCTGCCTCCTGAATACTGGAGGCATATCCCAATGTACCTGGTTTATTTGGTGAAAGAGGTCCAACCCAGGGCCTCACACATGCTAGGCAAACACCATACCACTTAAGCTACATCTCCAGCTCTTCATGCATTTGCAGTGAATCTGTACATACACCTTTGTAAAACAGTAACTATAATGAACCAGCCAGCCAATCTACCTGGACTTTCTGTGCCCCCATGACTTCGATTCATTGAGACCTAGCACCTCTACCACTGCAGATGTTTGCCCCCCTCCTGCTCTATGCAAAATGCATCCATATCATAATGAATTTTTTGTCTTTGGTGTAACACTTTGAAATACTGTGGAAAGCATCAGTAGTTTCTTTTTTGTTGCTACTAGGTAGTATCTGGTTGTATGGATATCTGTTCATTTTTAATTTGTTGTCTTTGTTTTTCTTTTTCTTTTTTAGAAGACAAGGTCTTGCATATGCAGCCCAGGCTAGCATTGTATTTGCAGTTCCTTCTCTGTGTTCTGAGATTATAGGTATGCACACATCACTACATCTAGCTATTTGCAGCTCTTGACCATTACAAGTTAAAGGTCAGTGATCTTAGTATCCCAAGGTTTGTAGGGACAGACAACTTTTCCCCTCAGCGGTAGGATACCTAGGTGTGGGGTGTCTGAATTATCTTTTGTTTCTCAGGCTGTCTTCCAAAATGGTCATGTCCTTTCCCAGTTCCAGGTCGCCTCTCTAGCTCTACGTTAAAGCCACTCTGATTTCATATTGTGATTGAGGCTTATATTTTTTTGGTAATTGGTGATCCTGGTGTTAATTTTGAGTGTTTTACTGTTCTCTTTGCAATGTCTTTGATGAGGTGTTTGTTACCTTGGTTATTGATTGGGCTGGGCTGTTTTCTGCTGATTTCTTTGGTGGGATCCAACTGTAGCCCCCATTTGTGCTTCATAGGAGCTTTCTCCTTGCCTGTGACATTGCGCCCCCCCCCCTTATTCTCAGTTGAGGCATCTTCGGTTTCAGATTTCAAGAAGTATCTTTTGTGTTCTTTCAGAAAGTGTAAGGCAACCCCCCCCCCCCCACACACACACATGGGTTTCTCTATGTAACAATCCTTGCTATCCTAGAACTTACTCTGTAGACCAGACTGGATTTGAACTCATAGAAATCTGCCTGCTTCTGCCTCCTGAGTGCTGGGATTAAAAGTGTACACTATCATGCCTGGCAGAAAGGGAAAGCTTTTAAAGCTTTTCTACTTAGGCCTGTAGTCTCTTTTGAGTTTATTTTTATATGTGTACAAAGTATGGTTTGGGTTCATTATTTTGTACCTGGATGTACAGTTGTGTGGGTACTGGCCAGCTTTTGTGAATCACTCCCCCACTTGGCCATTGTTGTTTATATGTGTTCACATCCATTTTCCATGTTTGTGAGTGCCACATGTTACCGCACTCGGTTACTGAAGCTTTCAGCATCTGAAGTTACGGACCTTCGCCTCCTTAAGTCCTTTTTCACATTTGCTCTGTGTGCTCCTGAAACTACATTTCCATATGAACTATGGATTCTGCTTGTTGATTTCTGTGTTCTCTCCCTCCCTCCCTCCCTCCCTCCCTCCCTCCTTCCTGAATGAGTTGTATGTTGGTTCTGTTTGGATGAATTTGGAAAGAACTGACTTTCTGACTATTCTCTGCCTGGTGATAGAGGGCAGTGCTCTCTTTCTAGACTGCTTTGTTCTGTGACTTTTCTGTACACACCCTTTGTCATGCTGATCTCACAAGCTTCCCCTTCTTTCTCCTAAAGGAAAAGAAAGAAAAGTCAATTCCTGATGATGTGTTGTGATACAGTTTATTTTTGTTGACCATGTGACTTGCAGCCTTGCTAAAATAGGGTTTGTAGGTCTCTCCCCCCTTCTCCTCAATAGGGTTTCTCTGTGTAGCCCTGGCTGTCCTGGAACTCAGATCTGCCTGCCTCTGCCTCCTGAGTGCTGGGATTAAAGGCATGGGCCACCACCACCCAATACTTTTTTTTTTTTAGTTGTTGGGGCTGGAGAGATGGCTCAGAGGTTAAGAGCACTGACTGTTCTTCCAGAGGTCCTGAGTTCAATTCCCAGCAACCACACGGTGGCTTGTAACCATCTATGATGACATCTGGTACCCTCTTCTGTATACATAATAAATAAATCTTTTAAAAAATTGTTTACTTTATATTTTATGTGCATTGGTGTTTAGCCTGCATGTATGTTTGTGTAAGGGTGTCAGATCCCCTGGAACTGGAATTACAGACATTTATGAACTGCCATGTGGGTGCTGGTAATTGAACTCGAGTCTCTTGGAAGATCAGATAGTGCTGTTAACTACTAAGCCATCTCTCCAGCCCCTGTGGGTTTCTTTCTGAGTTGAAATCTTCACTGTGTAGCTCAGACTAGCCTCGAGTTTGTGATCATTCTGCTTCTGCTTTCCAGTTGTGGGAGTGTAGGTGTTTGTCAGTACTTGGGGTCCCTGGTTTACTTTTTAATTACAAGTAGATGTTAGTGTTTGTCAGATTGGTTACAATGAGTGGTGAAAGTCTATTTTTGTATACTTTTTTTTGTATATTTTTTTATTATATTTGTTCGTATGTAGGCTTATATAAACCATGATGTTTGTTTGGAAGTCTGAGGGCAACTTGGGAGTTGGTTCTCCTTTTATCATGTAGGTGGAGAGTAAACTCAGGTCATTGGACTTGGTGGCAATACCTTTACCCTCTGATGCCATCTTGCTAGCTCAGGACTTTAAAGTAACTTTTGCAAAGGGCATGTGTGGTAGCTGATCTGTAGTCAGATTGTTTTCGCCCCTGAAATGCCTTTAGTTTTGGATTATTGATTTTTTTTTTTTTGACTGTTTGGTAGAAACTAGTAGAAACGGTGTTAGTCTGGTGCTATCGGCAGGTTTGCAATTTGTGCAACCGTAGGTAGGTTATTTATTCTTATGAGAGTTAAGTAATATTGGATGGTGATTTGGTCAGTCTGCTGAGTTGCCACACTTAGACCTGACCCATTCACACCCCACTTTTTGGTGGGTGTGTCCGTCTGTCCTAGGTCTGCACCTCTCCAACACTGGTTTTGGGAATCAAAATCAGATCCTGGTGCTTGAGCTGTGTTCCCAGCTGGATCACACCGCCCCCCACCACCATGGAGTTAGGGGCAGCTTCCACACTTGTCCTGCCAATCTGTCCTAAATTTTATCACCATCAAGGATTTTTCAAAGAACTGGCTTTTGGTTTCATTAATTGTCTTTTATTTTTCCTACTTCTTTGGTTACTTTCTTTGACTTATTGTGGTTGAGTTTGTTCCTTTTGTAGATTGTTGCTGTTGTTGTTTGTTTTTTTTTTCCAGACAGGAAAAGAACTATGTAACAGTTCTGGCTGGCCTAGAACTCACTTTATAGACCAGGCTGACCTCAGATTCAGGAGATGTGCCTGCCTCTGCCTCTGAGTGCTAGGAATAAAGACATACGCCACTATTGCCCAGGTTTAGAACACTTAAAAACTAAACCAAACACTAAAAAAGTCCTGTTAAAAAAGTCCTGTTTTTTTGGTGCTTTGTCTCCTAAGTTGTTCTCTGCCATTGCATGAATCCTGCTCTCTCCACCCTCTTCAGAGTGCTCTTCTGGAAACTTCCTTTCATATATGTGCTGCTTAGAAGTGTGTGATTTACTTTCCATATAATCTGAGATGTCCAGTGATACTTGTTAATAATTGCTAATTGAATTCCCTGTGGTCAGATAGTATATTCTGTCTGATCCAGATCTTTTTGAGTCTGTTTAAGGCTTTTGTTTTGTGTTGTGAAGTTGGTTATTTCAGCAGGTAGATTGTGTTCACAGAACTTGTAGAGTTGGCTGCCTTGGTCTTTTTGAGTATGTGGTTTCGCAGGTCAGCTCTCATTCTCTTGCCCCTTATATGTAACACCTCTTTACAATCCACTCCGAGCCAACAAATGAGCAGTGATCATGATTTCCTCCACTGTGGGTTCTCTTCAGGTTTTATGTTTGGGGTTTATAAAATAGGTTAAGTCTAGATACTGTTTCTACAGCTTCCTTCCTCCCTCCCTCCCTGTGCACAGGCACAGGCTGTCTTGAGGTGTCCCAGTAACTTGTGCATTGGGCCGTATTGGACCAGTGCTTGTCTTCTGGATCCTCCTGTTTTTTGGGTGGTTCTCTTTTGTGTACAGAATCTGGAATCTTCTTTTCTGTGGGACTCCTGCTGTTAATTTCATCTCAATAAGTATGTTTTGGGGGACTTACTGTTAGTCACTCACTGGCCTTTAATTGCCAGGAGCTCAGCTGGAAGTGTAGCTGTAGTTAATATTCTGTCTTTGTGTCTGTTACTACTGTGCTACTTCTGGTCCTTTTCAGATGATGGACCATTTTCCTCATTATACTTTACAGTCTCCTATTTCTTGGATGCCAGTATTTTGGAACTCACCTGTTTGCGTGGAGAATCTCTTTTATTTATATAAATCCTTTTGAGTTTTGTCTTAGGATGCAGTCAGTTATTTGGAGGTAATTTTAGTCTGTTAGGTTTTGGTTTTATGATTTTTGTTTTAGGTGGGTCTAAGTTTGGATTTAGTAGTGTTCTTCCCTATTACCATAACAGACCTTTCAGAGGAACAAGACCCTGTGAATTTGAAGGGTTTCCTGTTTGCTGGGCAGGGACAGACCACTCATAGCAAGTGTGAGCCACGGGCTTGTTCACTATTCCTCATCTCCCAGAATACCTATACACACTGGACCTGGATTTGTTGGATTCTAGGGGACCCTGCAGACCTGGGACCCCTGTGGCTCACGTTTTGCTCTGTCCCATGAATTTTGGTGCCTCTGATCTTTCAGACCTTCTGCTCCAGCTTAACTGAGGATCCTCTGAACCTTGCCAGTTGAGTTGTGTGTTGTGTGACTCCTCCCTGTTGAGGTAAGAGGGTAATGGCTGCTGCTGCCATCCTCCTGTGATGTTGCCTCGTCCATTTATGACTTGTAGCTCTCTCTTCAATCATTCTTGTCATTGCTGTCATCAGCTTGGTTTGGATATTTGCAGCCACCAGGCCTCCCTCCCTGGGCCCATTTCTATAATGCTCTGAGAAAGTTGCCCAGTTAGTAACTCTAGTACTGAAGACTATGAAACCCAGAAATAATCTGAGAGTTTGGAGAGAGAGGACCTGGAGTGGGGGGTGGGGGGTTGTTTTGATGTGGAGAAGGTAAGCAAGTCATGCTCTGCAGTAGGAGGTTTCAAAGAAATGCCTGAATTGTGCTGACTAGCACATCCATTCTGAGTGGATGTTTTCCTTTTGCAATAATTTTGGCTGCATTAAATACGTTTTGTTAACATCTTCATTACTGCCTTTTCAGTTTTAGTCGAGATTGATTATGAACAAAGTGCCATGATTTTGACTATTCAGGCTAACAACTGCATTGAGCCAGCGCTCTGTTGGTTTCTTAACAAGTATGGGGTCCAGTAACATCTGCAAAAAACAGGCGGTGCTAATGGCAGATCAGGAAGGGGGATCACCGAGGGCCATTCGAAATTCAGCTTGAGCAGAGATGAAATAGATTTTTTGGGGGTTTGTTTGCAGAAAAATCCAGGCAGCATAGTCCCTTTCAGTGTTGGAGTAGGGTTTCATCTGTGCTGCATAAACTGTGGTGGAGTGACAGGAGGTCCAACCCACTTGTGGCCCTGCTGGTGATGGACCTTTGCATTCCCATATTACAGCCATTGTCAAGGCCTTTTCAGAGTAGAAGGGGAGTGGGTGGCTTCAGGATTTTGCTAGGCCTGAGGGTAGTGCTGTATTAGGAAGTTTCTGAGCAAGCAGGAGCTTTAGGGGCTGCCCCATTCCTTTCTTTACCAGAGTGGCTCCAGATACTCTGCTCCACTTCCAAACTGGCTGCTGGGGCCAGAGCTGGTGCTAGACAGACCTTCAGGGAGCACTAGTGACTTGGGCATCCATCCGGAAGTACGAGGTTGATTTGTGGTCTTTCTGCTTTCAGACTATTCTTAGAACAGAGTGCAGTGACAATGAGCTCGTTCTCTAGTGAGCACATATGTTCTAGGTGCCTGCAGCACCTTTCACAGGTACAGCTTGTTTCCATTCCTAGTTGAGTCTGGGACCACCTGTGGTGAGAGACTGGGGTCTGAATTAGGTCCTGTCACCTTGTGCTATTATGACACAGCTTTTGGAACCTAACTGAAAGCCTTGCAACTAGTCAGCTCCTGTGCTATGCCTTCCGTGGTCTTCAGTGGCTGTTATTCACTTTAGGATCTCTGTTGCAATAAGAAGGTACATATACATAGTTGATATAACCAGAGTTACATTTCATTATGCTGAATGTCATCACACATTCACTGCTATGTCCCTAATCTAAGCCTCTTTCCTCATGGCTGCTCACCTGTGTGATGTATCTTAGCTAAAGGTCAGGTCTAGTCTCTTGGAAGGTAATCTCTGGTTCAGGGGTCAAGATCTTTGCAGAGACTCTAGCTTTAGGGCAGATCAAAGTGGTATCTCTTCAGTAGTCTCCAGCAGTCCTGAAGATGTATAGAGCTCTTCATCTCTGGTTATAGACTGTCCAGTGAGCATGGTGAATTCTACTCATGTATTTGGTTATCTCGAGTAAATAATGCACTAGGTTTGGGTGTAGTGGTATGCTGACTAAGCTGTTTTTACGTGTCTAAAGGGTATTTTTTTTAAACTATGCTCATCACAATTTCTTTTTAAATTTTTTTACTTTTTGTTTCTGAGACAGGTTTTTTTTCCTTCCTGGCTGGTCTGGAATTCATTATCTAGAGCAGGCTGGCCTTCTAAACTAAGACATCTATCTGCCTATCTTTGCCTCCAGAGTGTTAGGATTAAAGTTGAGTACCTCTAGCAGTTGCTCCACCTCCACCCCCACTCCAGGGATGTCTTTTCCAGTGCCTGTGCTCAGGTGTGCCTAGCTTGCTTTCAGATGCTGATTCTTGTCTTATTCTGTGCTGCCCTTGGAGTCAGCTTGATGGTCTGTCTAGCCAGGTGTGGCCTGCAGAATAAGGTGGTTAATGTGTGGCTACTTATTCCATGCTGGATAAGAGGTGGTGTGCATGCTTCTGAATGGGTGATCCAGGGACAAGCAGCTCCCTATGGGGATTTGCAGCCTAAGTCCAGGTTCCTGTAGGTTCAAGGGATTGCATGAGAGATGCATCCCTAATGCACACAGAATTTCTGTTCTGAAATGATACAACTTACTACAGGGCAGGCACTACAAGGCAGGCATGTGTTACTTTTAGTTTGGGGCTTGTCTTAAGTATTGTCTGGCTTGGAGGTTGCATTATTCTCTCTGGCAGTATGGGTAGTTTTACATAAATTTTCAGCTTCCTTTGGGCACCTGAAGGCTGTAGATAGAGTAAGAGATCTGAGCATGGGCACAGTTGAGGGAGAGAGACCGTACAGGGAAGGGTGAGGACTGGCTGTGCAGTCCTGCTGTGCTCTGATTTTCTTCTTTAGTTACAGAAGCGAAGGGTCTTATGGGAGTGAATGGCATTTTGCAAACCACAGTTACATGCTCACATGAGCCCCTCCAACAGACTCAGTGAGATGATTCCTACAGCCTTCTGGGAAACAAGGCAAGCAGTGAGGGCTGGGCTGTTTGGCCATGAGAAGGATCCACAAATGGTGATATGTGCTCAACTCCATCAGGCCCTGTACAAACTACAGCCCAAGGAGACTGAGCCCAGAGTGTTCCGGTATGAATCTATCTGTCCCATGCTAGCCCAGCTGGAAAGTCTGGCCAAGTACTGGCTAGAACTTCCACTCCCTGGCCTCCAGGGTCCAGGGAACAGGAGGAAAAATGGTGAGGAGTGGCCTGCTAGATTCTCTCTGCAAGACTGCTCCACCTCCAGCCTCTCTGGGGACTGGACAGCCTGAACTTTTCACCTTGGGCACAGACACTGGAAGAAAGGCCACAGAGGTGTCTGCCTGGGAGGCATAGGGGTGGAGGACCCTCCTGACCCGTCTGCAATTTGTTCCCTACCATCCCCCTACAAAAATGTGGATTGCCCCTTTTACAATTGCCAGATGGCAGCCTCCAGGGACCACAGGCCTCCCTCCCCCATGTGGCCGACTGACCTCCCATAAACAGAACAAAGCCTATGACTGTGGCCACACCTCCCACCCTCCAGGGACAGTAGAGGACGCTTAGGTTACCAGGGCTGCATCTGAGACAACACCATCCCTGGGCTATTCCAGCCCCTGGCATCAGCATAGTGTAACCAGCTTCTCTCAGAGCCCCCTTGGGAGATCCACATAGAGTGACTGACAGCTTGCCTTTTTGGGCAAGTGCTCTCAAGTCAGCATAAGGAAATCTCACCTCCTCCAGTGTGGCAATAACAAGACCTTACTATCTTGGTCACAGAGAAAAACATGGCCAGAGTATAGCCATAACTGCAAAATCACCCCCAGGAGGACACGCAGAGATGCAGGCAAGTACAAAGGAATAGGCATGAGAAGATACATACTGCTCCTGTCAGTTGATAGGAGCTGCCTGTCACCCCTGAGCCTGGTGCATGGCCACATCACAGCCAACCTCTGATGCCCAAGGCCAGGAATGGCAAAGGATCTTCACAGGGGCAGATCTCCAGAAGTTTTCTTTCTTTTTTCCTTAAACTATATTGATTATTCAGACAGTGTTAAATTTGGTCTTTTTGTGTCAGGGTCTATTTTACAGATTCATTTTTATTATTTTTATTTATGTATTTGTATGTCATGTGTGTGAGGGTGCCTAGAGACAGAAAGTGTTAGCTCCCTTGGAGCTAGAGCTATAGGCAGTTGTAAGCAACCCAGTGTGAGTGCTGAGAACTGAACTCTGGAAAAGCAGGAAGTACTTAGCCTTTTTTTTCCCCCCAGAAGTCATTTCATCTCCTCCTCTTCCTCTTTTTTTTTTTTCTTTTTCTTTCTTTCTTTTTTTTTTTCTTTTTTTTTTTTTTTAAGACAAAGACTTGGTAAGAAACCTTGGCTAGCCTGGAACTCACTGTGTAGAATAGGCTGGCCTCTAACTTAAACAACACCTGTCTCCTAACTTCTGGGATTAAAGGTGTGCACCATCACACATGCCTTAAGCTCTTGATCTTGAGGCCAAGCACTGACCCCACTGCTGGCTTTTATTTAGGCTGATCTGCGGTGTCCCTACAGAAACCTTTGTCCTTTTGAGCACCTCCCCATGCCTGGGGGCTTTGGGGACACCAAGTGCTCTCTTCCCTGATATCAGGCCAGTCACTGAGGGCAGAGGTTTCAGGAACCCTTTGTGCTGCTGGCTCTAAAGGCTAACACCGGGGAGGCCTGGCAGTGTTTCCACAGAGTGGTTTTCAAGATACACCTGCTCCACAAACCAAGGAGAGCAGAGTGAGTTTGCTCTGTTCCTTCTCTGGGGGAGAGGACTTGCCCCGTTGTGTGTTCCCCCTGCCCTTCCCCAGATGCAGGGCAGTCAAACTCTGTGCCTCTGGCCACTGTATTCTCCAGGCCTTCACTCTGTAAAGAGTCCAGTTCAAAAGGTCACTGCCCTGATTTTTATTGTGTCTTTCAAGTTCTCACGACCCTTTGCCCTCTGCACAGACCATGGGGAATGGACCTTTGACAGGGCTCAGTCTTCAGAGGATTAAAAATCCACTGAATGGTCCAAATCTGAAGCCACCAAAGTTAAGTGTTTCAGTAGCCTAGAAATGATGTTAAAAACCAAGTAAACTAGTCAGTAAAATGGTGCAGTGGGTAAAGGTGCTTATGGCCAAGGCTGATAACTGCAGTTCAGTCACCAACATTCACTTGGTAAAAAGGGAAAGCTGACTTTTGCATGTGTGTGTTTAAAAAAATTGAGCAAACTCAGAATACTAACAAGTACCTGTTAATGCTAGTAAAAATAACCAAATAGCCAGGACAGCACCTGTAAACACAGACATTTGTTAGGTTGCCAACAATTCAAAGGTCAACAGTCAGAGGTCATCTTCTAAGACAGGACATCAGATGCAGAAGTGAGTCAGTCGTCCTCAGTCTCTGTTCCTGAGCAGCTGTGTCTCCGCCTCCTCTGGACTATGAGCTGCTTCGTATCTTTGTCTCAAGCTCCTTAAGTTCTGTCTCACAAATATTGACTGCCCTTAAGGGAAATGTCTGTTTTATCATGTCCAGAGCCTTTCCTGGAGTTATTCTAGCATCCTGGCTAGTCAGTATTACCTCTGGGTCTTTTTTGTGCCTCCTCCTGCCCTGAGGCTCCCTGTGGCCTGTTAAATGTTGAAGGTCCTCTTAAATCAGGGAAACTGCCTTAGTGGCAGTAAAAATAATCAAATAGCAGGGAGGACACCTGAAAACACAGACATTTGTTAGGTTGCCACCAATTCAAAGTGCTAATGTTGTGGGGCAGTCTTCCTGAGGTGACCCCTGAAGCCATTTGGCCCTTTGTCCTGGTGACAGATGAAGAAGGGTTCTGGAGTGTCTGGCTTCAGCTCTGCCGATTACTTTTAGCAGCAGGGGCTGGCTGGAGCCTTTAGCTAGACCCTGCCCACTTTCCCTAGTTCAGTGAATTGCTGTCAGAGAGAGGGGGAGGGGAGAGGGGTGTGTGTGTGTGTGTGTGTGTGTGTGTGTGTGTGTGTGTGTGTGTGTGTGCGCGCGCGCGCGCGCGCGCGCGTGTTTTAAGGAGGGATAATTTCTGTAATCTCTGTCCTGTTAGCTCTAGTTCTTTAGTGGATGGGACTCATAACCTCAACAGGAAGTGGATTACTGCTGTCCCTGAAAAGGCTTGTTCAGTCAGAGATTGCAGGAAAAAGGTTACCATGCTGCTGCCTGACCCTTAGGAAGAGAAGGGCTAATATTTTGTGGTGTGGCAACTTCGGGACATAATTTCTGACACAGTGGTCTCACTTAGCAGGGTCACAGCCACAGGGAGCGCCTCTGCACGTTAGTGAGTCCAGTTAGCTCCCCACGCGTGCCCAGACTGCATACGCAGGGTGACCTTTATGCCTAAAAAAAAAAAAAAATAATAATGCTGGAGGCTGGTAGATTAACCCAAGCCTATGCACATATAAGCACACCTTGTACCATGGAGCTGTCCGACAAAGAGAAGCAGTAGTTTCTGTTTCCTATCTCTCCCTCCATCATCCCCTGCCCTGGTTTTTGTTTGTTTGTTTTCTCCCCCTGCAGCCCCTTAAAATGTCCAGTAGCCCAGGCTGGCCCAGAACTCAGTCTGTGACTGAGGATAGCCTTGTGCTCCTGGCCCTCCTGTCTCTGTGTCATGCATGACTTACTGACATGACAAGTATGTACCACCATGCTCAGCTGTGTTTGCCAAGTCTAACATTTTTGTGGCGAGGTTTGATTTGGTCTGTGAGGTTTATTTCCATCTTTGTTCATTTCCCTTATTGCAGAGTTTTATTGAGTAAATAAAATAAATCAAAGTCTTTGTGAATTTTTAACCCTTTGAAGACTTGGAGGTACTGTTGACACAAAACCATGTGACTCTGACGACCTCTACCAGGCTTTTGTAGGGACTCGGGAAAGGGATGATCACAAGACCACTGAGTGTAGCCGCTTTTTCTTCTCATGCTGAGCCTTTCTTGCCACTGTCGGCTGCTGGGTTCTGGCCTAGGGCTCTAGCTCATTTTTAGTTGTGAAAAGAACAATATTAAAAATGGAAATGAGGAAATGGTTCTGGTTAGGGAAGCTGCTTTGCCAGTAGGCACCATGGTGGTTGTGAC
This sequence comes from Sigmodon hispidus, assembly GCA_004025045.1. Taxonomy (NCBI): domain Eukaryota; kingdom Metazoa; phylum Chordata; class Mammalia; order Rodentia; family Cricetidae; genus Sigmodon; species Sigmodon hispidus. Next base: position 49,540 of record PVIH01010023.1, read on the forward strand.
TTCATCCCACCATAGGCTCTGCACTACTTCTCTTGTGCTCATGGTGTCCGAAGGTCCTGCTGCCAGACCCTGTGCTATGACTGAGCAGTTTTCTGACTCCATTAGCTTCCCTGTCAGGTATGGAGACCATTCATCGTATGTAGACTTGGGAGCTGGGCTCTGTCTGTGCGAGCTTAGGATTTGTTCTCTGACAGCATTCCTCAGCATGCTAGGTTCCAGGTCTCAGGTCATAGCCAAGCATGAGGCTACTCCTCCTGGAGCCATCCTGGGTTATTCTCTTACAGTTGGCAGTCTCAGTGGTGACTGGTTGTAGACGGTCCTCTAGCACAGTGGTTCTCAACTTGTGGGTTGTGACCCCTGGGGGGGGATTTGAAAGACCCTTTCACAGAGGTCACGACCTAAGACCATTGGAAAACAAAAATATTTAGATTATGATTCATAACTGTAGCAAAATTACAGTCTGAAGAAGCAACAAAAATAATTTTACGTTGAGGAGCACCACAACATGAGGAACTTCATTAAAAGGGCATAGCTTTAGGAAGATTGAGAACACTGCTCAGCCTAGCATGTTGTAGAAATGAGATTTCCAGGTTGATCTCTCAAGGCCTGATGAGTCGTTGTGCCAGCTAGTCTCATAATGGTGTGTTTGTGGGACTTGACAAGGCCTCAGGGTTGCCATGACCCCACTGCTGAACCCCAGGAGAAGAGTGGCAGTGATGGGTGTGGGGTGCCCAAGTAAGAAGCTATGAAGATACTCCCAGAAGTGAGGGAGGGCAGCTCTGTACCTTGTTCACCTGTCTAATCACTGTCTGTGAGTGATACATGATAATAACTGTTTGTTCCTGGCTTTTAGCAGAGGAGATATGTTCTTTGTGAGGCAAGCACAGCACCCTAGTTGTTTGGGGTCTTGGCTGTTCTTTGCTTTCTGTAATAATCTTTCCTAGGTTGTGAGCTCTGTCCTTCTCCTCAGTAGTAGGACTACTGCCCTGGGAGAGGGGCCTTGAGAAATTATGCCTAGCTTTGAGAATAATGGCATGTTCTGGCTTCTGGTCTATTTTGAAAGGACTTTGAATCATCTGAAAATGCAGAACAGTGGCTTGGGGCAGATGACCTGTGCATTTACCTTGGTGCCCCAGAAAAGTTGTGTGGCAGTCACAAGGTCAAGCTGTCCTCTCTACCTGGGGAGTAGCTTGACTGAGCTCTCTGTCTGAGACCCCGCTCTGATGTAGAAGAGAGAACTTAATTTGGTTTGTCTACTGGACTTGAAACAGCCCCATTTCCAGGCTTGCCCCACTTGTGGAAAGGTTTTCCACAGATCCCCGTGGAAGGCCCCCAAGAGGACCTCATCCACCCTCCCAGGAGCCTGCAGAGAAATTGGGGCTGAGCCTGGGGGAACTCCTCAGGGCTCCTGCCTGCCTGCCTGCCTGCCTGTTGTTTTATTTCTGCCCTCAGTGCTGTAAGCATGCACTGTTTCCTTCTGCTCTTTGCAGCTGTGCTCCCTTCCCCCGAAAGGAAACTGTGCAGAGGGAGGTGCTAGGCTTTGAAGTCTCAGCTCCACTGAAGCACTGTGCTGATCTAGGGCAAACTGTTTGCTCATAGTCTGACAGGCGCATGTTCTGGCCTGAAGTGGTCATTCCAAGCTGTCTCATTGTCTAGGCTGGAAGAGGTTTTTTAACTCAGAGGGTGGAGTCACATGGCCATGTTGTGAAGGAAGTAATTGGGTGTCCCTAATGTAAGCTACAGTGTGCAGCTAGGTCAGCTGTTCCTCCTGTCCTAGGGTGGGGTTCAGTGTGGAAATAAGCCTTAGGGACAGAGAGTGGCCTTTATGGGATTTTAGATCAAATCTGCAGTTCCGAGACCCACTGAAGATGATCTCTTCCAAGGAAATCTGTTCTTATGAGTGGATAGAAAAGCATCCTGCATCTATCTGCCTTGCTTGAGCAAATCACAAACCTTTCTCTCAGTCTGAGGTGGTAGTGGTCCCATTGTCTTGGTCCCACCTCCCTTGCTGCAGTGCATGCTAGATTCCTTTGAATACACTGAAAGGAAACTGAACAACGGGAAGGGCTAAGGGCCTATTGTCCAGAAGGCCAGTCTGCCATTTGCCATCATGGAGGAGCCTGGTGTCAGGACTCCTAAGAGCTCTGAGCCTTTGGAGCAGTGGCCTTTACCCTAGATATACTGCTGGGTTCCCTGGGACAGCATCCTAGTCTCTTGGCATCTCCTTCTCCAACTTGTGTGACCACGGGTATCACATGCAGATACCTGTGGTCTACACTGACTTTGGTGTGAGAATTTAAGTCAACTTCCTTTCTTTCTTGCTTTTCTTTCTATCTATTACATATGCAGTATACAGAAGAGGGTACCAGATATCATCATAGATGGTTGCAAGTCACCGTGTGGTTGCTGGGAATTGTACTCAGGACCTCCGGAAGAACAGTCTCTGAGATTTATAGGTGTGTGCCAACCGTGACCAGTACACTGAGATATTTTCTGGACTTTTGTTGTTGTTGTTGAGGGAAGGGTACAGGAGGTAGGGATTTGGGTTCTCCAAAGCTGATGTGGAAGAAAAGAAAATAAAGGCAAAAATTAATGGAAACAATTATGTCATATTCCCACCCCCTTTTTAGTATTAGGGATTGATTCTGTGGTCTCAGATGTGGTGGGCATGCATTCTACTATTGAGCTGCACCCTCAGCCATGTTTTACTTTTTATTTTTGTGACAAGGTCTCAGTAAATTGCCCAGGCTGGTGTTGAACTGTCTTTGTAGCCCAGGAGATCTTACATTTGTGGCCCTCTTGGTTTAGCCTCCTAATAGCTACGGTCAAAGGCCTGATAAAGCAGAACTGCTTCTTTAAAGACACTAGCAAGCCTAGGAGCATGGCTCAGTGGTACAGCTTGGACACACAAGGCCTTGGTTCAATCCCCAGCACCTCCAAAAGGAAGTAAATCTTTTAAGAGCCTGTGAGCACCTAGAGAAGAGAGCTCTGTTGTGGGCTGGAAACACCCAGCCTTTAATTCACAGCTATCCGATGCCCTCAGTTCTCTGATACTTGGCAGCTCTGGGAGAGCACATCTAGTGTCCTGTGCAGGAGGCTATGACAGTTAATGTGATCCATCTAGACATGCCTGGGAGGGAGTGTGTGGATTAGGTCAGTCCTGGGCAAGCCTGTGAAAGATTGATAAAGCCAGCGGTGGTGTCAGCAAACACCTTTAATCCCATCACTTGGAGGAAAAGGCAGGTGGATGTTTGTGAGTTCAAGGCCAGCCTGGTCTAGAGTGAGTTCCAGGACAGAGAAGACCGGTCTCACAACCAACAAAAAGCCAGACAGAAGGTTGTGTAAGGTAATGAAGTAGAACAAGTCACCCCAGGTCAGTTTCTTGACTCTGGATGCAGTGGGACCAACTGTTCAAGGTTCCACCACTCGCAGCTGTGAGCCCAAATACGCCCTTTCTCCCTTAACTTGCTTTGTTAGGGTATCTTTATCACAGCAACAAGAAAAATTTCCAATACAGTGGCCAGGTCCTCTTGATGCACTGTTCTGTTGGCAGGAGCCATTGCAGCAAATGCTCCCCACCTCCATGAAAGTTGGGATAATTTTCAGTTCATGATGTGGAATGGGGCAAATATGGAACATTGCCTGTAGCTTTGCTGGACTCCTGTTGTAGAAAGTTTCCCGGCCCATTTTTGGGTCCGGGAGGTTTGTGACCTGGCACGGCCCGCGGGGGCAGTTGGAACCTGGTTCGTGCCCTCGGCTTTTGTCCCCCAAAGAAATGAATCACACGCTTATATGGCCCATGTCTTAAGCACATTACTAGCTAGCTCTTTCATCTTAATTTAACCCATTTATCTTTCCACCACATGGCTCACAGCCTGTGGCTCACCTGGATTCCTACATGCTGCTTCTTCGGGAGTGGCTTAACTCTGTGATTCTCTACCCACTTCTACGGTGCCGTACATGGGCCAAAACAGTTCTTTATTTACATCATACAGAAAACATTCTACCACAGACTCCCTGACTCCAGATCAGCATAGTGTGGAGTCAGGTGTCTCCTGGTGAGCCCACTCCCTATCAGCTCCAGGGAAGATGTGTTAGAAGGAGGTGGCTTGATCAGAAAATGCTATAGTAAAGTACATAATAAACTGAGTGACTTGGAAAGAGCAGAACTTTATTTCTACTAGTATTGGAGGCTACAGACTCCAAGATCCAAAGGCTCACATTTCATAGGGGTCTGGTCATCTCCCAGTAGCTCCAAAGGGGAGAGGAGAGATCTCTGGAGAATCCTCTTAAGGGTTAGGGTTAGGGTTACCTTGACTCCTGTTCCCTAGACAGGCCCCTTTTACTTAAAGGCTGACCCGGTGCTGAATGTGACCTCCTGCCTCCAACACTGAGCAGTACCTTGCCTGATATTAGCCAAGTTCCTGATCTCCATCTCTAAACAAAATATAGTATGGATGGGGCTGGAGAGATGGCTCAGCGGTTAAGAGCGCCGTTTGCTCTTCCAGAGGACCCGGGTTCAATTCCCAGCACCCACATGGCAGCTAACAACTGTCTGTAGTTCCAGTTCCAGGCAAACACCAAGGCAAATAAATAAATAAATAAAATAAAGTTTTTTTAAAAAAAAAAAAAAAAAAAATATAGTATGGAAGAGTGGTGGTCAGTGGCTCTGTTCTGCCAGTCTGCAGCCCTGGTTGCTTTCTCCACCACAAGCTCTGTATAGGCAACATGTAGCTTTGGTGAGCTACTCAGGAACGAGTAGCCAGTGTCCTGAAGGGACCTAGACCATACCTCTGCACTGACTGCACTGATCACTCCTTGGAAACCTGTGGCCTCTTATGTGTCTTAGAGAAGGGATTTCCCTCAGCCTTTCTATCTCACAGGTCCTTTTTGTTTGTTTGTTTTTGTTTTTCCAAGAGTAGTTTCTCTATGTAACAGCTCCAGCTGTCCTGGAACGCAATTGGCAGAGATGACCTTGTATCCATGATGCTTATCCATTCTGTCTGTTCTCTGGCTATCTCCTCCTCCTCCCCCTCCCCCCACTTTTTTTCTAGCCCAACTCTGCAAGTCCCACCCATATGTGGATGCCTGACTTCCCTTCCAGTTCCTGATGGTCCTTGTCCTCTCCTTGTTTCTTACTTTACTTTGCTTTGGGTCCCCAAGAATGCAGGAGAATTAGGAGGAGGGGACACATAGGAGAGGAGATACTCTCCTATGTACGACTCCATTCCAGCTTTGACGGAGGGGCAAGCAAAAGGGGGCAAAAAGGAGAGACAGAGGCGGCTGGGGCACTTGGTCAGACAGTTTTTCCTTCCACACCAGGCACAAGACAGCTTAGCTACCCAGATTCTTTCCACTAATTTTGGACCCTTGCCAGTGTCCTGTGAAGAGGGGGATTGGAAAGCTGTAACGGGATGGTCCTTGTTGACATGCAAGCCTCTTGTGAACGTTTTACAGTAGAGTTTATGTAGAGCAGAGTAAATCTTGGCCTTACCACCAGCAGTGCTCTCAGCTATTCAAGAGCTATAGTAACTTTTGAACCAAATTTCACCCCCAAAAGACCTCTCCAGGGGACTGACCCTGACCCCTTCTAGATCTCGGAAGGCCTAGCCTCCAGGAGCAGCAGCTGGGCATCCAGCCCTAGATTTATGTCACAGCACTCTGGCACTGCATTTCTTACCTGCATTTTGAGGATGCTGTTTACCCACTTAAGGGAGGTCACTCATTGTGCATAAGTATGTGTATGCATACACATGTGTGCACATACATTTTTAAAAGTATAAATCTGAGGATAAGCTGACCACTAAGGACCTGGTGCCCTAACTAAGTGACTGGCACAGAGTAGGAGTAGGGATGACGTGGACCTGTTAGAATCCCCACTGAGTTTCCAATAGCATAGAATCAGTAGCTGGGCTCAAGACCAAGGATTAGTTTCTGGAGGTCTCCAGTTGGCCAGCATGTGCTTTGTATGCCAGTCTTTGGAGTTCTGGGCCCTGTGGCCATGATGCTGACCTACTAACCTTGGCAGATTCACTCACTCTCAGCCACTTTTGTCCCTGAGAAAGAGGCTTAAGGTCCCTGATGGCCAGTTCACTGTGTGAGTGTTTGCCTCTGTGGAAAAACTAGACCCTGACTGACAAGAGCCCTTGAATAGTTCCTGAGGAAGGCAACTCTGTGGGTCAGGGTTCCCAGAAACCATATGTCAAGAAGATGTGGTGCTGCTCTCCAGGTCATTCATTGGCTTTGGAGGCAACAGGTGGGAATGTATGTTCTGCAATCCTTCACTGCCCTTTCCTGTAGCCCACCCCAGAAGGGTGGTAACATGGAAGATCACACTGGAGGACTGAGCCTCTTTGGAAGGCATGCTTGTCTATCAGAGCAAGTTTCCCAGTTTACTTGGAGAATCCTTTGCTGTTACGGAATACCTGGTGCTCAGTTATGCTTTAGGGCAGTCCAGGGGCTCCTGGGTTTGGACATCTCTGCCTTTAGGACACATTCATAGCTCTGGGTGCTATGAATAGTATTCTATCTAGTGTACTGGGGTGCTACCCACTGTGGGGTTAGAGGGCTGAAGAGAGATGGCTCAGTGGTTAAGAGTGCTGGCTGCTCTCCCAGGGGGACCTGGTTTGTACCCTAACACCATGTGGTGGCTAACAATTGTCTATAGCTCCATTCTGACTGCTCCAACACCGCCTTCCGTGCTCCATAGCCACTGCATACAGTGGCTCACAGACACAATGCAGGCAAAACACTCAGGCGTTTTGTTTTTTGGTTTTTTTGTTTGTTTGTTTTTTTAAAGTTGAACAGCTGCCACACCAGCTCTGAGGGCCATCCACCCTGTATTGTATCTGTTTCTATGGAGAGAAAACAACATGGGCGTTGGTTGGGGTGGGAGGGAGGAGGCTGAGGAAGCAAAGCAGACTGCAGGTTTAGGGTGGTACTGGCTGTTCCTCCCCTTCCTGGTGAGGCAAGGAAAGGGCTCCAGACTAGATGCCATGTGGGTAGGTATTGTGCCTACGCCACCTCCTGTGTCCCCTTAGGAGATCAAGGGCTTGGGTCTGTGTGCCAGCAGCTCATTCAAAAGTAGAATGTTGGCAGCCTTGATTTCTATATTTATAGGTCAAGACACAGAGACCTCACTAGCCTGGCTATGGGTTTACAGGGGCTCCTGACAGTGGTTTCATGATTTTCTCATGTTCTTATGACAGAAGTTTTGCTGGCATACAGGGCTTCTGTATGTACTTGAGGCTTACTCACTTCCCATTGACCCATGAGACTTGGGAGAAGTGGGTAGACAGACACAGCTGTCTGCTTTGGACTGACCATGAGGTGCTCCTTCATATCTTTGGCCCTTTTCAGACACACAGGGAGCAAATACCAGAGGAGGCACTTGGCTACGTGCTCATACTGAGGCCTGGTGAAGAGTCAGTACCCATAGAGTTTCTAATGACTTGTTTCTTAGGCGCGTGTGTGCTATGTGTTGGGTCTAGTGGGCTGATGTGGAGCTGTGAATTGAGGGCAGTTTGCATGGCAGGTACTATATCCTTTCTGCCCAGTGAATTTCCATCTCTCTTAACCTCAGCTGGCTTCTTGGTGTGCTCATAGAAGGTATTAACAGGCTTAAGATGTTTCCTATATGACAGATTTGGGGGGGGTAATAGATTAGAAATTTTGTTTTCAAGTACTTAGAGCCAGAGTGAGTGATGATACAGACCAGCACATTTTGGATACCTTTAGTTTGAGAGAAATTCTGAACCAGTAAGCCCTCTCTGCCTGGTGAGTTCTGGTGAGGGGGCGGAGCCTAACCCAAGCCTGTGCAGTTACCTCCTGCTGTGTGGGATTAGGGTGTGGCCGAGTTAGAGACCTTGTGTCTCCCAGCCAGTCACAATGGTATCTAGTTACCAGAGAAGGGTAGTCAGGACACCAGTCATTTGTCCTTATATGGAGCCATTGGAGCTGCACAATTTATATTTTGTACCTTGAACATATGTAATTGTTTTGTTCTTGCTACAGCATAGAAAAGCTATGGAAAACTAACTTCATTTTTTTTTTCTTCATTCCTTGGCCCTTACATGTGCACACTTCATTCTTTAGCTCACTGATGATGGAGTGAGGAAGGGCTGGTGGGGTGTGTCTGTCTTTATCCCAGTTGTTGGGGGAATCTGGAAAGTCAGTTGGTAGGAATGTTGTAGGCCTTCAGGCTTTGAATACCAATCTTATAGTCTGTCTAAAGAAGCCTGGCCTTAAGGATGCTGAAAAGGATTCAACCCAACCCATTCTGGGTCTTGCTGTGTTCCCATATGGCAGGCAATGTGAATATGTGTAATGGCTGTTTTATAGAGTTGAGCCTATTGGTGAGGTGCTCACCACTGAGGTGTCTTATCTTTGAACTAAAAGTAATTGCAGAGGTCTTTCTCTCCCCCCCCCCCAGGCCAGGGACTTGGCTCTTGCGTGCCTGGGTAGGTATTAGGACAGTCCCCTGTTGTCATCTGCCTCTGAAAGTACTGTAGATGCCCAGGGTCATGGCAAATGGTGCTCTCTCAGGAGCATGGGCTCTTTGCATGGCTGTGTAGGCTCTAGCCCTACCCTGCTCTGCCTATTCATGCAGAGAGAGGCAAGACCACATGACGATGTTTTTATTTAGTCTTTGAAGGCAGGGAGGTGTTGGCCCTGGACAGGAAATGTGGCAAATGTGTTTTTTCTGGGCAAGAAAAATTCCAATTTAGAGGGAAATGGAAATCTCCAAACATTTCACTCTGGGATGGAGCAAAGGTGCTGGGATGGAACATGGTGCTAGGTTCTGGGCAAGGGTCTGGTGACATTTCCTGCCCAAGCTGTTTTCCTTTCCATTGGAGCATCTCACCAGTAAGGCTTGTGAGGCAGTAGACCTTGCCAGGGGTTCTCATCACAAATGCACACCATTTTCTCCCTCCCTCCCTCCCTCCCTCCCTTTTTCATCTACCTACCTACCCATCCATCTATCTCTGTGAGTTCCAGGATAGCTAGAGCTATATCGTGAGACCCTGCATCAAACCCATGCCCCCCCCTAAAAAAAATTATAAATAGGAAAAATGGGCACTAGTGCTGGGTAAGTGCAAGGACAGAGCGCTTGCTTGGTTCTGTGTGAGGCCCTAGATTTAATCCCCAGCTCCCCAAAAACATTGTTCTCTCCTGCTTGAGCCCCCTAGCACTGAGATCACTGCACCATCACATGTGGCTGGCTGCTTTAGAGGTTCAGATTAAATTTTATTAGGCTCCCGAGGCATATGCACGATAGATATCAGCTCCTGTAGGAATGATAACTGTCTTCAGTTACTCTCTTCTGTTTGTACATACGTATGTTCATTGACTATACGGTATGTGGATGTGTCTCCACATGTATCCTATTTGTTCTTTTTTTTTTTTTTTAACTTTATTTATTTGCCTTGGTGTTTACCTGGAACTGGAACTACAGACAGTTAGCTGCCATGTGGGTGCTGGGAATCGAACCCGGGTCCTCTGGAAGAGCAGAGGGTGCTCTTAACTGCTGAGCCATCTCTCCAGCCCCCCTATTTGTTCTTTTCACAGTGTGATAACAGGGCTAACATAACAGCTAAGTCTGGAGGTGGGGCTGTCACTGGCCCATCAGGCTGCCCATGTGACTCTACTGGCTGCTGAGGCAGATAGGAGAGAAGCCTTCTGTAGGCACTGAAATTTTCACCTTAGGCCCTTGTCCTACCCAATCTGCCTCTGTGAGTGCTGTTCACAAAGCAGACAGATATGCAGGAAGGCCCCACTCTCTGAGTTTGGCCTCACAGCAGGTGGGGGTAATGATTCTCCTCTGGCAGCAAGTCTGAGCCAGAACCATCCTGTACCACCTGTAGGCTCCTGGTTGTCATCCTGTCACCTCTGGCAGGACTCTGGGTCCCACATGTCACCAACACCTACCTGGGACTTGTTATTAGAAAGACAGGAAAGTTGAGCAAAGACTGTACTTTGCATGGAAACCTGGTAGGTTACAGTTGCTCCTCCCTTGAGGAGCAATGAACCTTAAGACAACAAGGCCTCTGAGGCAAAATATCATCCTACAAGAATCCCTTGTCTGCACTCTCCCTTGGAACTCAGTCCCAGGATCCCTTCTGTGACATTAGATGTTGTGACTCCTCCCCTTTCTCTGTGTTCCTTGATTCAACATGAACCCTAGTTCCTGAAAAGTGTCAGCTAAGTCAGAAGCTGTGGGTCCTAGAAGCCTATGTCTCGGTCTGACCAAGCTCTTTCTGCAGCATAGCCATAATTCCTTGGGCTTTGGGATCAACCAGGCTAGCTGTCTTTTCCTTGTACTAGCTTTCCTGTCTACAGCATTTACTGGCTAGAAAATGTAGGCTTTGCAATGCCCTATAGAAATAGGGAAGTGTTGGGCCTGTTTGTTGTTCACTAGGGCATGAAGTGGGAAGGAACACCTCCCAATTCAGCCATGTCCCCCACACTTCAAGAGAGTAACTGGAAGACTGTATGAACATGTAGATGTCTACCTGTCACTAACCGTCTCTGTTAAGGACAAGAGTACATGCTGGGACAGAGCTAGCTTGTGAATTCAGAGTAAGTGTGAATGAAGGGCTGGCCTGTGAGTGGGCAGGAGGGCAGCTGGTTTAGCAGACAGAACCATGGCTGCTCTCTGAAGCTCAGACTATTTACTGAGCTGGACTTAGTCTGGATACTTAAGTTAGAAGGGCTTGAGTCACCCTGCTGTCCTTTTTCAGGCCACAGCTCCTCAGTGATGTATGTTGTCTATGTTTCTGGTTACATGCGGTGGGTGGGTCAGAATCAGCCTGTTACTTCCAGATGGGGGAGAGGAAGGCCCTGATTTGGGCTGTTGGGGACCACATTGGTCAGACCCTGAGCCCTGTTTATCCTGTTCTGTACTGTTGAGGGCTTGTTGCTGAGGGTGTAGGAAGTACTGGAGGAGGTGGGGAAATAAGGCCCCTGCTGGCCTGGAGAAACACTCTTTAACTAAGCGTGATTCTTGGTGAATCAGCCTTCCAAGAACAATGCCTACGGCATCTTGCACCTCCCTCATCCCAAGTCCTTCTGACTGCAGCCTTTCCTCCAGCCCTGGATGGGAAGGCCTGTTTATCTTTATCGATCTCTGGTGAAGGGATGGCAGGTGGCCAAGCAACCATTACAGGCTGCCCCGCCCTCTGGCGGAGTCATCTTGATGGAATGTCTGCTGGGAGCATCTGAGGGACTCTGGGAAAGAATAGATCCTTGCCCCGCCCCCACTCAGACCTACTCTCCCAGGCTAGGGCACATCCACATCACAGGCTGCTGATGTACTGCAGCTGCTGTCTTTGGGACTTGGGTCCTTGTGCTTTTAGTCCTTTTTGTTTGTTTTTGTTTTTCCGAGACAGGGGTTTCTCTGTGTATCCCTGGAAGTACTGGAAATCACTCTGTAGACCAGGCTGACCTTGAACTCACAGAGATCCAACTGCTTCTTGCCTCCCAAGTGCTGGGATTAAACTCGTGTGCCACCATTGACTGGCTCATGCTTTAAGTCTTTTAATAACTACTTTCTAGTGACCACATAGGGGTACCCCATGTGTGTTTGAGGACTTCAATTCCTCTCTGCTTCTGAAAGAGGTTTGTGAGGCTTCAGCGTCTTTAGGGTAGTACTGGAGACAGCCCTTGGGTTGTGTGGTTCATGGGACTAGGGCATATGTCTAATGCCTTCTTGGAGTTAAAGTGCTGGCCTCTTGGGACTTGGCAGGCAGTCCAGGACCTAGCTGGATCCCCACCACCACCACCACCAAGGAATTCCCTCCCACAGGTAGGTTCCTGCCATTTTGACAGACCATAGAAGGCTTATTGTCTACCCAAGTCCTGAGATTCTTTTTAGGGAACTGTGAGCCCCCTACAGATGTTCATTGGGAGCCTGGGAGGGGAAGGATTATTCATCCATTGGGTGTTCCCTGGAGGGAGAAGGCAGGCTCTTGGTGACTTAGTTCCTTGGAGAAGTCTTGTGACTCGTATAGAAGTAACTGGAGAAGTGACCTAGTTAAGTTGAAGGAGTCAGAGTCAGTAGTCAGAGCTGAGCTTCCACTGCATTTGGGGGCTGGGGTTGTCGTAGAAATCCAATCTGCTTCCCCAGCAGCACAATAGTTAGAAAATAGGTTAATTTGAGCATGATGAGAAATGTGAATTATCATGTGTAAAATATTAATGGTGATTACAAAAATAGCTTTGCAACTTCTAGAGCTGTGGAATCTTCAGAAAGATCCAAGCTCAAATTGAGCCAATTCCAGAGTGAGGCGATACAGGGTTTACCTTAGAAGTAAGTGGCCTTAACAAGCCCTGTTGTGGAACTTCTAGCTCTGAATCACCCTATGGGAAGCTTTGGCTACATTGATAGCGTTCTGCTGGGGTTGTCCATGTTCTTTTGCCTAAAGGCCTCACTGTAAGTTTGGTGACTACATTGTTTTGACTCTGGTCTGCCCTTTGAAGGATGAGCAGGGGACAATGATGATTCTCCTCTGGCTAAATGCTCATTAGAGACCTGTTGTGGCTATATTGGTGTCTGTGCTTAGAGTTGGCTGCTAGCATTTAGAAATCTGGGCTGCCCCTGGTCATTGTTCTCTTAGGACAGCTCCTGGCTATACTCTGACCTCCTAGCACAAAGACTACCCCAGTCAGCCCTAGATCATGTGTGGCTGTGGTCCACAACACCTGACACTCACTCTCTCTCTCTCTCTCTCTCTCTCTCTCTCTCTCTCTCTCTCTCTCCCCCCCCCTCTTCTTTTTTTCCTTTTTTTTTTTTCTTTTTTTTGGTCTAGAACTCACCATTCCCCCTGACTAGCTGTCCAGTGAGCCTCCAGCATCCACCTGTCTTCCTCACAGCTAGCTTCGGGCTTACAGATGTACAATACTGTGCCCAGCTTTTATGTGGGTGTTAGGAATCAAAACTCCAGTCCTTATGGTTGCATAGCAAGCACTTTGCCCGCTGAGCCGTTTTCCAGCCCCAGCGGGCTGTCTGCCAGGAGCCTTATCTTAAGTATAAGGAAAGGAAGGACTCTGGACCAGGTAGTGGCAACTTTCCAGAATCAGGCAGATTCTGGTCCTAGGAGAGCAGGTGTTGGTGGAGCCTGGAAGATATAGCAGTAACCTTGAGCCTAGTTGGAGTAGGATCAGGGCTCCCTGTGGAATAAGGACTCAGTGGGACAAGGGTTCTCATTAGATTAGAGCAGGTTTGTGACAGGGCCCAGTAGAGAGTGTACTCTGAGCCATTGGGCTGCCAGTGCTGAGGCCTGCAAGGTCTGCTGAAGACTCACTGACGTGCTTTAAAAGAGAGGAGCCAGGAAAGACCACATCTTAAGCCTGGGGCGGCTTCTCTGGAATTATGGGTCCTTGCTGTTGTGTCTGTGGCTGTCTTTGTATTCTCCTGTGGGTTTTTTCTGTTCTACATTTGGATACTTTCTTGGAAAACTTTTTCCCCCTGTTGACATACCTGGTCTTATGGAAATTTCCTTCTCATTCCTTTCGTCTGCTTAGCCATTCAAAGGTTTTGTGTGTACATCTTGAGTCTGTCCTGTACCCCAGGCACAGTGAAACCTATGGTTCCTCTGAGCTTAATGTCACAAAAATTTCCGGATTATTATTTTTTGTTCTCACACAACCTTTGAGTGAGTAAATGCTCCTAACCTGAAGGTATTACCAGTTTTAAGTCTGTAATAAGTTCTGCCTTATGGAGAAAAAGAATGACTTAAAAGTTAAGGATGCGGGGCTGGAGAGATGGCTCAGTGGTTAAGAGCACCGTCTGCTCTTCCAGAGGACCCGGGTTTGATTCCCAGCACCCACGTGGCAGCTAACAACTGTCTGCAGTTCCAGTTCCAGGCAAAACACCAAGGCAAATAAATACATACATACATACATACATGCATACATAAATAAATAAATAAAAGTTAAGAATGCCTGCTGTCCTTACAGAGGGAGGTCCCAAGTTCAGAATGGGTGACTGTGGGCCTGCCAGTGCATTTTAGGTAACCATGGATACAGAGCAAGCTTTCAACCTGTGCTCTTCATTCCCCTGAAGCCTCATGAGGTCCCATTCTTTCTGTAGAGTGAATCTCTGAGCTAAAGGACATTAACATTTTGAAGTCTGGTGCTTGTTGAGGGTCTCGGAAGATCCCAGCATGTTGGTGTGATTTGCAGGCGCCCCCTCCCCCCAGTGCAACTTTCAGACATCAGACAGACAGCAACCAGGATATGGCTGTTGGGACAGTTAATAACAGGATGTAGAATTTTGAGAAGGGACTATTTTGAAGGTCCAGTGTCGTCCTTGTTGAAAGTGACATACTATGAATAGTTTCCATCTGTTTAACCCTCTAGGTGAAAGAAAATCACAAAGTAGATGACAGTTGCAACTGACTTTATGAAAAGTCCCCAGCAAGTGACGGGGAGGTGGGGGCGTCACAGACGTGCAGCTGTCCCCAGAAACTCCACACCCCCATTGTAGTCTTGACCCCATATGCCTGCCTGGTCATTACATATAGTTGGAAATCATGGGCACATAAATGGCAGCTCTGGGCCTTCATCCTGAGGGGACTTGGAAATCTCTGAGATTTGTGTGAGAAAACAATTATTGAATTTAAAAAAAAAATTTACAGAAACTTTGGGTGAATAAAGCTTCTAATGTGAAGGTTTGAAGTCTGTGATAAATCCTGCCTTTTTTGAGGAGAAAAGGGGCTGACTAGAGAGATAGATGGCTTGGAGGTTAAGGAGACTTGCTGCTCTTGCAGAGGGCCGGCCCTAGTTTGGTTCCCAGCACCCACATGGGTCACTTGTACCCACATTACATATTCAAACATAGGTATTCACCTGTACATAATTAAAAATATTTAAAATAAAAAATTGGAACAAGTTTTAAATTGAATCATTACTAGGAAATAGATGTGTTTTGCTAAGGTTTCTAAGGGAGCCAGATGCAGTGGCACACATGAATCCCAGACCAGCTTGGGTTTCTTCAGATGACTAAATTACTCTGAGGCCCATGTTTGCCCCTATATCAAGAATGTCTTTTTAACTCCCTAAGGCCTCCCAATGCTGGTTCCCACGTTAAAATTTTCTTCTTGTGGTTTATAAAATGATGATGGTACACAGAAATAATAATGGAGGTATAGCGTGGGGCCCCTGGGGTGCTGGCCTGGTGTACAAGTGGGGCAGAGTAGAGAAAAGGGTGTCCTAGGAGAGAGCTTACGGGAAAGGCACTCTGAGCACTGGAGGCCTGGAAGTCAAACTTGAGCGGGGGAGGGAGGTAGGGGGTGTGTGTGTGTGTGTGTGTGTGTGTGTGTGTGTGTGTGTGTGTGTGTGTGTGTGTGTGATGCAGTTGCATATGTCTCTCCTGACCTCATGATATGACCAGTGGAGTCTCTACCTAGTGGTGTATGTCCCAGCCTGGGATCGTTGTGTGTGGTGATAGTGAGTTTGCTGTCTGGGACGGGCAATAAGAGATAGCTGGAATGCCATGGCATATCTGGAACCCCTGGGTGGCTCTTTTAGGATACGTGTGTGTTACAGCTCTTCTTCCCTCAAGGTTTTTGACTATGACAGGTAGATGCTTTTGTAAGAAGAGGAATCTACCATGAGTCTTGGTCTCTGTTCCCCACCAGCAATGTTCTATGTGTGTGTTTGAGAAGTTCCTCTCTATGGTATGGAGTCTAGTATCCTGTGGTGTATACCTCATGACAAGGTCTGGAACATTTCCTTGAGCCAGAAGTCAGGCTACCTGCTGTGAGGGTTTTCTCTTCCTCATGAGCATTGCATTTTAAAAACCTTACAAAGAGAGCTTCTATTGTCTACCTGGATATCCATACTGAATACTCTTGTCTGTAAGTGTAGGCTTTGTAGATAACAGCAACCCAGTAGATAACAGCAACCCAGACTTAGAGCATCCCTGTGGTCTTATTATTAGCCTGTTGCTGTATGATTTTTGGGCAGCAGCATCTACAGCACCTGGATGGCTCTTTTGGTACCACACCTGTGTTAGACTCTGAAGACTGCAGCTCTATAAACCTCAGCTTCAGTCTTTGGTTTTCCACCAAAAAGTCATTAGCACAGTTTTGATTTTTTTTTTTTTTCAAATGTTTTTAAGTTTGATGCCTCCCCTTTTGCCCCCTCTCTTTTTTTTAAACTTTATTTTTATTTATTTATTTATTTGCCTTGGTGTTTGCCTGGAACTGGAACTACAGACAGTTGTTAGCTGCCATGTGGGTGCTGGGAATCGAACCCGGGTCCTCTGGAAGAGCAGACAGTGCTCTTAACCGCTGAGCCATCTCTCCAGCCCCACAGTTTTGATTTTTTTAGTACTTTTTTTTTTTTTTTTTAACAGCATCATCTATCTCTCAAAGATGTGGCAGTTACCAAATGCAACCATCACCATTCTCTAGTTTTAGAACATTTTTGTCACTCCAATTATGAAGCCTGGTGTCATTAGCTGCCATTCTACAGACGCTCTACCCCAGCCCTCAAGCCACTGGCCACCAGAGATCTAAGTTGTGTCTGGGTGTTCCTGTTAAGGAAATTTTCTTTAAACAAAATCAGAATGTATTGGGGGGGGGGTTCTTTCTTTCTTTCTTTCTTTCTTTCTTTCTTTCTGTAACTGACTTTTGTCATTTACCAAGTTGCTTTTGAAGGTCATTAACATTGTAGCTATAGATTCCTCCTTGTGAGAGCCAAGTAGGTGCCACAGTATGGACACATCACAATTTGTTTGTTCATCTATTTTAGTTAATATTTTTTTGTCTGTTGCAAATAGTAGTGCTGTGAATATTTGTACACATTTGTATATTTATGTGTGGATTCCATTTCCCATGGTCTTGGGGACAGAGCTGGAATGGGATTGCTGGGTTATGTGATTCTTTTTAGTTTTTTGAGTAACTGCCACACTGCTTTAAAATATTACATTCCCACCAGCAGCACACATGTCTGTCTCTACATTATTGCTAAAATTGTATTACCCAGGTTTTAAAAATCGCAACCATAGGGGCTGGAGAGATGGCTCAAAGGTTTAAGAGCACTGGCTGCTCTTCCAGATGTCCTGAGTTCAATTCCCACATGGTGGCTCACAGCCATCTATAATCTGATGCCTTCTCTGGCCTACAGACATGCAAGCAGAACAGTGTATACAAAATAAATAAATCTTTAAAGACAAAAATCACAACCAGGCTTGTAGAAACACATACCACCTCACCATGCTCTTTAATCAAAATCTTTATCATGAGACAGTTGTAGAATTCTAAGCAATTGTATGAAACAATGCGGAGATTTCATGCACAGATCTGGGAAATTCTGAGTGGCAGAGCCTTGCAGAGGAGTATAGGGCAAATGCTCAGGCATGAGATTGCTGTCATTTGGCTGTTCCAGCTTGTTGGTTGGTTGGTTTTAAAATTGTTTTGGGTTTTGGTGCTGGGGAACAAACACAGAGCTTTATATTAGCTAGGTAAATACTCCCCAGTTGACCCATATTCACAACCATGGCAGCCCTGTGAGGGTGTGTGTGTGTTTGTGTCTGTGTGTCTGTGTCTGTGTGTCTGTGTTTGGATCCACCGCACTTTCACCTTTACAGTCCCTGAACAGTAGCGACTCAAGATATGCTTGGTCCTAAAGGCTGTGAGAGCAGCCTTCATCAAGATGTAGGGGATGCATTCAGCTCATTTGCTGCAACACTGAGGGAGTATGGAAGACAGACGGGTGGACCATGCAGTAATCCACCTCCAGTAGGGTGGCTAAGGGTTAGGAGTCTTCAGGGTCTGTGAGGCTTGTTCTCTCTGGACCCTACATGGGGAAGTGTAGGGCTTGTGCTCAAGCTAGTGAGTTGCTCCTGCTGTGGGCCTGGCACTGAGCTAAGAAGACAGTGCTGACCCTTCCCCGAGTGATTGTCTGGCTTCTACCTGGGGCTAGCAGTTCCCAGAGTCTGCATAAGACTGACAAGACCCTGAGCTACGTGAATATCGATCGGGTTCTGGGACTAGGGCTGGTGCCATCCTTCTAACACATTAGTAGGCTGTAATTTAGCAGGACAGACAGACAGTCTCTAGTTTTTAACTTCTTGGTTGGAGTGTGGAAAATGTCAGTACTGGGTCTGTTATGTTCTCTCCTTAGAACAGCTGTCATCCCTCTGTGCTAGGCTGGTCCTTCTCATTCAGAAGTAGTTCAGCTGTGGCTTCAGCAGCCTCACTGTAGGAGCTCTCTGAATGGGATGAAAGTAGACATAGTTGTCTAGGGTGTGTTGTGCCCTTTGACCCTCATGCTGAATTAGGAAGAAAAGACCTCGACCTTGAAGCCAGACCTGTGGGCCCTTGAGCCAGAGATAGCAGATGACACCTCATCTGAAGTACAGGCATTAACTTAACTTGGGCTACTGCATAGACCCACCGGCTGTACCAGGGGTTGTAAACCACAACCCCTTTCACAAAGGATGCATATTAGATATATTACAATTTAAAACAGTAGCAAAATTACAGTTACGAAGTTATGAAAGTAATTCAGTGGCCTGGAGGGTAGTGGTGCATACCTTTAATCCCAGCACTTAGAGGCAGGCCGATCTCTGAGTTTGAAGCCAGCCTGGTCTACAGAGTATGTTCCAGGACACCCAGAATTTACAGAGGAAACCCTGTCTCAAAAAACGAAAAGAAAAATGGTTATTGCTCACCACAACATGAGGAACTATATTAAAGGTTCGCAGCATTAGGAAGGTTGAGAACTGTTGCTCTCTCTACATGGGACCCTTACTTTAGTAATTGTAGAGAAAGATTTGGAGATCCAGCTTAGTTCTAGACCATTCACACAAGGCCCTGGGTTCAACTCCCAGAATCAAAAAAAGAGAAAGCAAAAGAAATTATAAGAAGTTGGCCACTTCTAGTTTCCTTGGCATACAGAACCATGCTGGCTCTGTCTTCAGACTGTGGCTGAGCTGCATGTAGACCATACCAATGCCTCATACTCTGGGTAGGACATTGTGTCTTGTCTTCAGGTCCTGCATGGAGCTGATGCCTCTGGAGTATCACCCTAGCTGCTACCCACTACCTTCCTCTCCAGATAGGTGCTTTAGAAACATTACCATCTACTCAGTGGCCCTCTCCAGAGTCTTGCCAGACACAAATAGCATTCTATACTCTGAGAGCTATTTTCTGGTGTTGCCTTCCGCTAATGTCCTTTGGGTCTGTGTCAGGGTCAAAACTAGAATTTCTCAAGGCTCACCCTATTGGACCATGCAAATCTTTCAAGTCCAGAAGAAACTTATGAAGCATGCCTGGGTCAGCTTTACCACTTCTCATTAGGAAGCATCTGTCATGGACAGAAGCAACTCAGGAACTGCTTGTCCTTGGACAGAATCATAGGTTAATTCTGTCTACCAAGCCACATGTCCCCATCATTGAGTTACTTCCAATTCTGGTCTAGCATGGAGGTTCCACCCTTGAGAACCGATTGAGTCCAATTGTTGTGTCCCTGACCGCTGTAAGATTGCTTGGTAGTGTCTCTGGTTCCAGACATCAAACCATTTTCTTCAAGGTTTGTTTGCCTCACTGAGGGAGATCATGGACTCCCAGGCGGCTCCCATATGTTATTGTTTGGGCCAGGGTATAGTTGTCAAACCCTAGTGGCTAAGAGGTTTGAGGTTGTGATCAACAGCACCACAGTGGCAAGGGGTCTTAGCCAGAGAGGCCATCACTGTCTTGGCACCACATGAGGGAACAGAACCCTACTGTGCTGAGCTGAAGGTTACAGTCACAGGTTAGACCATTAATTTAACTCCTGAGGGTCTTGATGCCTCCAACAGAGTGTCACCTGAGCCCAGGCTATCTCAGTCTGTGTGTAGGCAGCCAGATCCTCACACCCTTAGGCAGAAACTACCTATGACAATCTTTAATAGGTCCTGGCTTTTAATCAGTCCTTTATATGTGTGGCAACCCTACCGGGGGCAGACAAGGTGAAATCTCTTGCTCTCAGCTATTGGCATCTCCTTGTATCTGGCTCTAGAGTTTGGGAGGGAACAGTCAGCACTTTGACCACAGTGAGTCAGGGTCTTGAGAAAGACCCTTCCTCCCTCCCTTCCTATCTGAGGAAGGGGCTGCAGAGATGGCTTAGTGGTTAAGAACACTTCTTTTGCTCTTGTAGAAGATCTGAATTCTATTCTCAGTATCTGCATGTGGTTCATAACTGTCCATGCTTCCGTTGCAGAGGCTCCAACAGACACACATATAATGCACATGCATGCAGACTAAACATTTGTAGCTGGGCAGTGGTGACACGTCTTTAATCTCAGAACTTGGGAGACAGACAGACTAATTCAAGGCCAGTGAGTTGGTGAGTTCAAGGCCAGTGAGTTCCAGGACAACCAGGGCTACACAGAGAAACCCTGACTTAGAAAAAGAAAACAAAAACAAATAAAACATTTATATACACAAAGTAAAATTAGCTCCTCCAAAGTATTTAACGTTTGTCTATATGTATATATATTACGTGCATGACTGGCATCCATTAAGGCCAGAAGAGGGCATGAGTCTGAAACTGAAGTTACAGATGGTTATGAGTCATTGTGTGAGTGCTGGGGACAAAATCCAGGTCCTGTAGAATAGCCAGTGCGGTTATCCAACCACTGAGCCATCTCTTCAGTCTCAAAGGAGATATATTATTTCTGAGAGCTTGCCTTGATGTCTGCACACCTGGGAAGACTGTTCCATTACAAGAAGAACCCCAAGTCCCTTCCTATTCTTGCTGTTTAGTCCTCGGGCCTGGGATACTTTACTCAAGGAACCCCCGCATCTGAGAGACATCATAGACTTCTCCCAAGTGGCTATGACTCTTTAGATGGCACAAAGAGCAGTGCCCAGCCTGCCTTACTGCTGCTGGCAACTCTTGAGTTTGGGTGTTTCCTCATAATCCATTGTGTTGTATTTGTGTGTTTAAGAGTCTAAGTGACAGGAGACCCTGGCACAAGATAGGCTGAGAACCTGGCTGGAATCAGGCCATCCTCACTTCCTGACATTGGTTCCTTCTGTTGGTCTTTCCCACCTCTGTCTCTTGGAAACATGCCTGGGTTGTGCCCTGAGGTGTGGGTACTTGTCTGCACAGCCAGGAACATACAGCAGGGCTCCGTGTGCTGTCATGGCTGCTTGGTGGCATCTGGCATGGTGATGAGAGCACTATAAGAAGTTACACTGCATGTTCCTGTCACAGCCTGCTATGACCCCGACTGAGTTTACTTAGTGCTATCAGCCAGCATTTGGAATGATATTCAAGACAAGGAACTGCATATGGCTGGAAGGGTGGCTGGGCAGGCCGGCCTTGGGGACAGGTTCTGAGGCAGATTCTATTGTTTTGTGTTTTTTCAGACAGGCTCTCTTATGTAGTTCTGGCTGTCCAGGAACTTGCTATATAGATCAGGCTGGCCTTGGACTCCCAGAGTTTGCCTGCCTCTGCCTTCCTGGTGCTGGGATTAAAGGTGTGTGTGCACCGTCACCCCTGGCTCTGAGGCTGACTCTTAACTAGCTTGGGTGGTCTTGGGATGAAGAATGGGAGTGAGCTTGTTCTTTTCGGACTGGAGATGGGTAGAGACTGCCAGGATTCTGCAGAGTGAGCAGATGCTATGTAGGGGTTTCCCTGGGCCCCTAGTGGGTCTCAATTTCTGCTATAGATATTTAGTTACCATGATCTTAGCACAGTATGCACAGGCCTCTTTTAGAACCTCAAGTTTACTCTCCACTGTCTCCAAAGCAATAGCCAAGGGCCCTCTGCCTTTGGCAAATTGCCATGCCTTGTGAGGGTTTCTCCAGCTACCTACTGTCTTTGTTTATTGGGCAAAGGCATCCACAGGAAACACTGCCTGTCTGGTTTAGAGTCCCCAATCTGTGCTGTGTGGCTCCTGCTGGCCACAAATCCCTGAGGCTCTGCCTGGCTGTTCTCTGTACTGTCTGAGGCTGGAGGCAAGTGCTAGAAACAGCAGCATATTGGCCACAGCTCATCATCTCTTGAATACCAAGCTCTATATATCCCATGAACCCACGTTGTCCTGCCCATTTCTATCCTTGGTCAGCATGAGTGTCTTAAGTATTCTTTCTGAGGTAGATGTTTGGAGGTGGGGGTGAGGAATTCCTGTGTCAGAGTACACAGACCCTACAGTGTAGAGTATGGAGGGGTGGGGTGGGCATATGCAGCTGGCTCTTCTCTTGCTTTGGGATCTATGGTATCCATAGCCTTGACTGGCCCTGCCCTTCCTGCACAGGTGCGGAGGCTCATACTCAGCTGCACCTGTTCTCAGTGTGTCTTTGCCCTTGGGATGTGGGGGAAAACAAACATCCACTGTCTGAAGCCCCAAGAGGAAGTGGCCACGAGGCACTGCTGTGGCCAGCCCAACTAGCTCCTCCCCTGATACAGCCTGATAATGGCCTCATGGAATTGAACTTTTGGGGGCAGGGCTGCCTTTTGCAGACCTATTCAGGTTCTGGCCTTAGCATGTGGGCCCAGAGCCCAGCCCCTGGCTTGTAGGTACTGTGGGCTGTTTTTGAGACCCCAAGAAAGGCCAGAAACGAGAGGTAACTGGTTGATTCTAATTGGTTCCTCTCAGAGGGGAGGCACTATGGTCTGTCATAAGGTACAGTTTTGTCCCTTAGCATTGGCTGACTTCTAAGACCCCGGTATCTCTGCTGTGGACAGTGATATCTCAGATCTGATAAAACCTTTCTCTGCAGCTTTGAAAATAGGATGGGCCTCCGGTGGTCCTTCTTCAAGGTCCTCTTGCTTAGCAAAGGCCCTTCAGCTTCACTCTCGCTTTGGAACTTGGTGTTCACTTCATATTAAAGGGGGAGTTTCTGTTATCTAGTTTTAAGACTTCCTTGTTCTGTAAGAGTTCTTGCCTTTGGGCTTTTTGTGACAATCTCAGAAGAGTTGTTCCAGGTACCTGCAGACTCCTCCATTAGCTCTGGGGCTTCTCCATCTCATGTGAAACAGCTGGGTTGCCTTAGGAGAGACTCTTTGACCCTAACACACACACACACTCACTCTCTCTCCCTCCCTTCTGCACAGGAAGCAGCCCCATTCAGTGTTCCTATTCTGTAGCTTTTTCTGCTGGGTCACAGTCTAGCTTTGAGGCTGCCTAAGAGGTGTCTCATACTCTTCACCCCTCAAGGTCTCTGGAGTTTTCAAGTCAGCACCAGACAAGACTTGTGGCTTTCTCTGTGAGAGAATAGAGCTCACTTTTTACACCTGCCCCAGCCAGTGTCTGCTTAGACAGGATGCCCCACCCTGGTGTGCAACACCACCACCCCATCTGCCTTCAGTGTGAGAGGGATCCTTGCAATTCCGGAAGTGGGTTCTTATGTCCCAGCCAGCATCCTGGGTATTTACCCCTGCAGTGGGCACATATGACCTCCCCTGACAGGCCTCTGCTGAATGACACCATGATGTTGAGACTCATTTCCTCTAGAAAGCTACAACACAACTGAGGTGGTTTCAGTGTCTTTTTTTCTTAGTTATTTGTATGTCTTTGAGGAACGTGCACCCCAGCTGAGCCTGTGCGTTTATCTTTGAAAGTGTCCCAGAAACAGCACTGCCTTATCCCTTAGGTAGCTGCTTATTTGGGAATAACACCAATGTAGCCCCTCTAATGGTTCCTCTATCCCAAACCCCTAATTACAGAGGTCCTTCCCTTTATGAGCACTAGAGATGGCCCCAAATAACTTCTTAATCTTGAAAAGGCAGCCAGCCTCCCAGGTACCTGGGATGGGGACCCAGCGAAGCACTACACACTACCTGGGCCTTGTGAAGGCCTTCACTGGGGCTGATCCATCCTTTTTGTTTTAATTTCCTGGTAGGGAACCCACCAAGGTGGCACCTTGACTGCCTGACTCTGTGGCCCTCCCAAGGGACACAATTTCAGCCTCACTTCTGCTGGAGCAGTTTTCATTAGGGTGTTTCCACCAAGAATTCTGGAGAAGAACTCTGCTCTTTTGTATATTTGAGGCCCACTGGCTAGAGGTCAGAGACCTCACTTTGGCTTCACCCCTCTCACGTCACCCCAACCTGTGCCTGTGATTCCTCCCTAGGCAGCAGCTGTGCCTGGACTTGAGGTGTAAGCCCTAGTATGTCTGCTGGTTCTACTGCCCCAGGGTCCCCATTATCTGCTTAGGTACTAGCTGGTGGACAGTAGCCTAGCTGCTATAGACTTCTCTATTCTGGCATGGAGGCCCATGCTGTGATTGTCTTGCAGATGGAACATGTGATATTTGGGTGGAGGGTCACATGCTTTCCTTTCCGATTGGCTCAGGTGTAGACCACAACTGGTGCCTGAGATAAGTTAGGGTGCTGAGTAGCTTCTACCAGCTTGACCACAAAGGCAGTAAAGTGGCACTGGTAAAGCTATTTTGTGCAGTGTGTCATGGTCCTTCAAGATGAATGTTTCCTTCCTTTGGGAGGAGGTATCTCTAATGCTACCCAATGAACAGTGACAAAGGCCACCCAGAGGGCAGCCCTGCTAGGCTTCTTGCTTGAGCATAGCTTCTATGCTTGAGCACAGCTGCTTTATTGGCTCACATTTGAGCCTGTGGTCACTGCTGGGTCATTTAGCCCACTCCTTACATGGGCCATGGAGTGAGACCAGTCATTTTCAGCCTTTCCAGCAACACATATCTGTGTTCTAAGGAAGAAGTGTGGACTGAAGGCAAAGAGCCTAAGGGTCTAAGCACTGTGGAGGCCGGAATGGATAGGTCTTGGCAATCCATGTAAAGCTGGTGCAGCTGGGGGTGAGGTCACCTCATAGCAGCTCACAGCAGCACAGTGATGCCCTTGCCACTTAGTAGAGGCATCAGGCTTACCTTTTTGCAAGGGGCCAAGGACGCACCATCTTGATGGCTCCATACATTTTGAGTCTTTGGTGCTCCTTCATAGCTTCATAGGAGTTATGATGATCCTGTGGGGAACTTGCTACCATGGAGCTGGTAGGAAGACTGTGCTCTGCCTGGTCCCAGAGATCCCAACAGGGCCTTTTGTATTGATCACAGGTCTCAGAGCTCCCAGCTTCCATAAGACCCAAAGCAGACGACACTTCCTCACAGTCCCCTGCGTCTTCTGAGAAGGACAAGCAGTCCACTTGGTTGCGGACCTTGGCTGGTTCCTCCAATAAGGTGCTATGTGGGAACCTGTCTGGGGTCTTTGGGGAGGGTGCCAGGCCCTTCTTGGAGCCAAATCTGTGGCTCTACCAGGTCTCAGGGACACAAAGCAGCCTGTTTTTTCTGTCGTCACTTACATAGGGAACTCTCTTGACAGAGCCTTGGCTGCGCTCATCCTCGTCAGCGTCTTTCTGCTTTCCGGCCCTGGTCCCCTGCAGTGTCAGCAAGTGAGAAAGAGACCTCCCCACACCTCCCAGCCCTGATTCGAGACAGGTGAGTGAGGGGTTCACAGGAGACCCAAACTCTGGTTTAGCAGGCTGCAATAGTATTGATGCCTTAAGTCCTAGCATAAACTATCTAGAATTTTGAAGTCTTGGGTGAAACTACTGAGTTCACAGACTTGTCTATTTAAAGTTAGCTGCCTAGCAGGGCATGATGAGCCATGCCTTTAATTCAGGAGGCAGAGGCAGAGGCAAGTGACTCTTTGTGAGTTTGAGACTAATCTGAAATATATAGTAAATTCTAAGCCAGCTAGGGTTGCATAGAGATTCTACCCCAAATAAGTACATAACAGCCTTCCATGGACATGAAGATTCAGCTGTGCCTATGGGGAAATTTGTAGTTTTCCATCATTAGAATCTTGACCTTGTGACTAGAGTTAAGAGAAGATATTTATTTCCCTGTGTCCTGGCTGAGTGAGCAGGGCCCATTCTAAAGCTCCTATAGGGACATGTAAGGTTGATGTGCACTGGCTAAGCATCTATACCTCCTACAGCTTTTATTCCTACAAGAGCTTTGAGACCGCTGTGGCTCCCAATGTGGCCCTAGCACCACCAACCCAGCAAAAGGTTGTGAACAGTCCACCATGCACCACCGTGGTCTCCCGGGCACCAGAACCTCTTACCACTTGTATCCAGCCACGGAAGCGGAAGCTGACCATGGAAACACCAGGAGCCCCAGATATGCTGACATCCGTGGCTGCTCCAGAGGAAGACAAGGATTCTGAGGCTGAGGTGGAAGTTGAAAGCAGAGAGGAATGTAAGTATGGATTGGACTCTGCTCCTTTAGGCATTAATATAGAGGATGGGGTAGGGTGGAGGCATATGGTGTGATCAAGCCAGTATACTCCAGAGTGCCTAATGCTTTGGTTTCTCTGTGTGTCCTCAGTCACCTCCTCCTTGTCCTCGCTGTCCTCTCCGTCCTTTACCTCGTCCAGCTCTGCCAAGGACCTAAGCTCCCCAGGCATGCATGCCCCACCTGTGGTTGTCCCTGAGGCTGCAGCCCATGCTGATGCCCCAAGTGGGCTTGAGGCAGAGTTGGAGCATCTACGGCAAGCCCTGGAGGGTGGCCTGGATACCAAGGAAGCCAAAGAGAAGTTCCTACATGAGGTGGTCAAAATGCGTGTGAAGCAAGAGGAGAAGCTGACAGCAGCCCTGCAGGCTAAGCGCAGCCTGCACCAGGTAAGGTGGGCAACAGGCAGAATCATAAAATTCAGGAGACCGCTCTTATTTTTGGCTGCCCCAGCCCTCTTGGGGAGCTGTAGAGTTCTTTCCAGGTTCTCTGGAGGACCCAGTCTTGTGAGGTACTTTGTCCAGAGTCCTGTTTCCAGGAAGGCTCCCATAGCGGTCTCTGAAAGAATTGGCATGTTTTCTTGGCCATGGTAAAGGCAGATGTTAATGGTGAGTGAGCAGTGGCTATACTAGTGATGCCTCTCGCTCTTTGCCAGGTTCTCCACCACTTGGGAGATAGTGTGTCCTTACACATTGTTTACTGGTTGTTTGTCAGGGGCCCACTTCACTGTTTTCTAGGCTGTAGCCATTCTTCTTACATCTTCTTTTCATGCTGTTTTGTTTTTCTGACATGAGTAAAGGAGGCCTAGTTCTCAGGCAGTCTGGGGAGAGTAAGGAGCACAGCATGTTGAGCCAGGGCTCAACTTTAAGGCTTTGCTCCTGCCAGCTCAACCTCTGCTGAATTCACACCTCAGCCTGAGTCTGGCAGCTCTGGGGGCAGCCTCACATGTGTGGGCTTTAGCACAACACAACCCTGTCAATCCTTAGGGCTGCAGGATTTTTTCAGATGTTCTTCTCAGAATGAGTCTTAGTCATTCCCTATCCTCTCTGCCCCCATTCTGGGTGGAGGTGTGATTTCCCACATGACTATTCATGGGGAACGGGTGTCACACTGCATTCCAGCAACTGGGGGAAGGGCCAACAGTAAATGATTCCATCCAGCTAGGGGGCAGCTTCAAGAGGCCTCGGTGCACAGTGTCTGAGCCTGTCTATCTGGGGGTTTCCTCCCTTATTCATGAGACATGGCATGTGCATTTGGGAGTAGAAGGAGGTGTGAGAAGGTTCTGCCACAGCCTAAATATAAGCAACCAATATGTTCTCCTGGGCCCGTAAGGAAGGAAGCTAACAGACAGGTCAGTAGACATGGAGTGCAGGATGTGCACAAAGGTGCTGGGCTGGCAATACATTGACCTTCTCGGCTACATGTCCTCTCAGGAGCTAGAATTCTTGCGTGTGGCCAAGAAGGAGAAACTTCGGGAAGCCACAGAAGCCAAGCGCAGTTTGAGAAAAGAGATTGAGCGGCTCCGAGCTGAAAATGAGAAGAAGATGAAAGAGGCCAATGAGTCTCGGGTGCGCCTGAAACGAGAGCTGGAGCAGGCACGGCAGGTCCGGGTGTGTGACAAGGGCTGTGAGGCCGGCCGCCTTCGTGCCAAGTACTCAGCCCAGGTACTAGGGTGGGTTGGCTGGTAGACTGACATGCACAGTAAATAGCTACTATTGCAGATCCAGTGTCCTCCATTTAACCATTTCCGGCTGGATCTGTGAGATGATGATGTGCCATGCCCAGAAGCCTGAGGTGTGCAGACCTAGGCCTGGGTGCTAGGGACTGTTTCCATAGCCATGGGTACAAGTCTAGGTGCTCCATCTCCCCACCAGGATATTGGGGCCCGAGAATGCAGGGTTCCTTTCCTGCTGTTGGACTTTGGTAACTGCACAGAGTGGCAACTTGCAAAGCTTAAGGCTCCAACCCAGGGAGGCAGGGAAGGGCCTCTACATCTGTTGTGCTGTTTGGTTCCTTCCTGAGTACTTTAGAAGTATAGGGTAGAAGTGGAGGCAGTACTGGCTCTGGCTCTGATGCAGCAGATGAGGCTCTGCCAAGCCTGGGCATCTGGGCCTTTTCCTGTGAGCCTTCAGGTGGAATGGGGGCAGACATGGCACTGAGGGCTAAATAGGAACTCAGAGAGAGATAGGGCCTTGAGTGGGAAGTGCTAGTGTCAGGCACTTCTGACCACTCAGCATCCCTTTTCAGATTGAGGACCTGCAAGCGAAGCTGCAGCATGCAGAGGCAGACCGAGAGCAGCTTCGAGCTGACCTGCTGCGGGAACGTGAGGCCCGTGAGCACCTGGAGAAGGTGGTAAAGGAGCTTCAGGAACAGCTGTGGCCTCGGCCCCGGCCTGAGAATGTGGGTGGTGAGGGCAGCGCTGAGCTTGATCCCTAACCTGGGCGGTGCCTGCCACTGCCACGTGGACCTCCATACCTGCGCAGAGGGCGGCGGGTACGTGGC
>PVIH01010024.1:0-78279 GCA_004025045.1 Sigmodon hispidus
TCCTTCCTTCCTTCCCTCCCTCCTTCCTTCCTTCCTTCCTTCCTTCCCTCCTTCCTTCCTTCCCTCCTTCCTTCCTTCCCACCTTCCTTCCTTTCTTCCTTTCTTCCTTTCTTCTTTCTTTTGTATTGTCTGACCTGTTTGTCTGCCTGTCCAGCTAGGAAGGCACATTTTTTGTTTTGGTTTGGTTTTCCTGGTGCCTCCACATAATTACTGACCATCCCTTGCCTGGAGACAACATGTAGGCATATGGTCGTGACCTAAAAACCCACAGAAGTTTCCCACTAAGCATAAGATATAAAGGCCTGACACAATTTTCCACCCCTGTCTTCTCACTGACTTTTGCTTGCCTGATGTCTCCCTCTAAAATTGGGTAAACCCTTTAGCTTCTTCACCCCTTCTATGTCTGATTTCTCTATGGCCTCTGATAATTAAGAGGCAGATATTTTAGCCCAAGGAATTTGTCAAGGTGAATGCAGCTGTCATTAATAGTCCATGCACTGTTGCTCCCTCTGCTCCACCCTCATGTGATGCTACACCTCTGCCATGGTATTCTTGTGAGGATCTACCCTCGTATCCACCTGCGTCAAGAGGTGGCTACTCTCCCATGGCACCAGGCATCTTACAGCATTCACATCCTGCACCACTATTACGTCATAGGCCCACAGAAGCCTTTCAGTCAATTTGAGCCCAAATACTGATGCTCAGGTCTGGATTCACCCACCATAGCTGAACTATTTCTCATCTTGAAGGTAGCTAATGAGTCTGGCCCAGATTCCCCTTACTTTCAATAGGTCCTCACTCAATGAGCAATGCAACTACAGAGTTACATTTATTGGTATAGTCTGCTCAAAGCTGTGCTGGAGCCAGAACCACTTTCTTAACTGGAAATTGACCTATGACAATCAGACAGAATCCCAAGCCCAAACAAACATCTTACTTAACATCCTGGTTATCTATGATATGCTCATAGTGCCCGAGGAATATGTTCATCCTGTACAGCAGAATCAGATAGGCCCTCAAGCCTACCATGAACAGGTTTCTTACCTGACCTTCAAGGCTCTGAAAGCATGCACTCCTTGGCATCCCTCAGTTTATTTATGCAACCCTGTTCAGGGCCCAGGAGAGCTATTCATTGATTTTCTGGCCCATGTTAATGAGGTAGTAAAATGCAGAGTAGTCTCTGGTTCTACAAGAAAAATGTTAATCAAACAGTTGGTTTGGGAAGGGCTTAGTGCTCCTACCTGCTGTGCAGCCACAGCATTCCTCAATGAGGACATTCACAAATGGGTGCTGGCCACCAGAGATCTCAACCCAGCAACAGTCCCATCACTGCTTTTACCACTTCCTTGGATGCTCTTCTTGTAGACAGGTAGCAGGTTAATACCACCCTCAAGAGCCCCCAGTAGATAGAACTTGCTGGGAATGTGGCAAACCAGGCCATCTGCAGTGTGACTGTCCCCAGGCAAAACCTAGAAACCAATTTTCCACATGCAATAAGGGATTTCATTGGGCAAAGAATTGCAGATTACAGCCTGCCAAACCACCAGCCCCTTTAAACTCCAGGTAGGACACTCCTCAACTCCATCAGTAAGAGAAAGTGCTGGTAATCCAAAAAATCTATTGAACAATGCTCCTTTTTCCAGACTCTTCAATGTTGACTGTGTATATTAATGGACAAGCTGTCAAAGGCTTGGTAGACATGGTGTGAATGCCACACTTCCCTTCCTTCATTAGAAGTTTAAACCTGCCTCCCCCAGTGGTGTGGGAGGCCAAAAAAGATTCTAAAATGAGCACCCATCCTGTCCATAGAAAGGACCGTGATGGCGATCACGGAGCCAATCACACTCTCATTTCTACTGTACCTAGGAACCTGTGGGGAAGAGATATTTTAGAGGATATGGGTATTGTTCTAACTTCATTTGACAGAGCCTTTTTTGATAACATCAAGGTCCATTAAAAAGCAGGCTTTGTGGCCCATGACCCTGCATGATGAGATGTGCATCCACAATTCTAAGGGCCATTGTTCCCATGACCTTGATCAAGCCCTGTAGCCCAATTCTATTGATGTGGCTCTCAGGTCAAGAAGTATGGGTAGAACAGTGGCCTGTAATTTAACCCAAGTGAATCTATTCTTAAAGAATTAGTTGCTGAACAGCTAAGGATGAGGCACATAGAACCATCTATAAGTAAACATAATACCTCCATATTTGCTGTCTCCAAGAGATGATGTTACCATCTTCTGCAGGATCTTTGTGCAATTAATAATCAAATGGAAAAAATGGGTCCACACAGTCAGGCCTCCCCTACCCTAGTGCTATTCCTCCATCTTGTTATATTAGTTTTAAATATTAAAGATACAGCCCCATACAGCCTCCTCCTTCACTCCTATCTTTCACATGGCCATGGCCTTTTCAAATTTTAATAAAAACAGATACAGCATCCTGGCTCCAAAAATGTTACATATGTTATTTCCAACCCTGATTACATTCAATTGGGTGAGCTACAGGCTCTCCTCAAGGTTCTAATGGAGTGCCAGACCAAGCCCATTAACAGGTTTTCTGACAGCCAATATGCTGTTCAGGCAGTTTGTATGCTGGCATTTTCTCAAGTCAAAGACTCATTAAGCCCCATTCCCAACACTCTGCTGATTATACAAGATGTCCTAAATCAGAGGACTGAGCCTTGATACCTGACACATATTAGATCACACACCAAACTGCCAGGTATATTGGCCCAAGGAAATGAGATCATAGACACCATCACATCATAAACAGCCAGTATAGTTTTCCTAGAACAAGCCAGGGCTCTTCATCAGCAGTTCTATCTCTCTCCACAGAATTTGCATAGACTTCTCCCAGAATTACCGGTTTCCAGATGTGAACATTTGTCCCAGGCATGTGCTATTTGTGCCCTCTTGCTCCCTTAGAACCACTTCAACATGTAGGGATCAACCCCTGAGGCTTTTTGCCCAATGCCATTCAGCAAATGGATGTTACACATTATGTTCTATTTGGTACTCTTAGATATGTTCATGTAATATTAGATACCTTCTCTTCTTTTGTATATTCCTTTGTCCTCTCTGAAGAAAAGGATGCTAATGCCATTAAAACCCTGATCATCCTCATCATCCAAGACCATGGGCAATTAAAACTGACAATGGTCCTGCCTCTCAATAGTTCAATGACTTCCTGGGGTCCTGAAAGATTTTCTGTACCACTGACATTCCCTATAATGCACAGGGACAAGCCATTGTGGAGAAGACCAACGGAGCTCTTAAGGAGCTGTTGGCTAGGATTATATCACCAGAGGATAGAAGAGATCCCCATCTGGCCTTAACAGATTTCCTTTTCCATATTAACTTTCTCAGTTTTGATATCAAGGAGTAAAGCCTGGCCTACAAGCACTGGGTGTCTCTGCCAAGGAACACAGTCCTGCCCCTGGAGAGATGAAGAGATCCTATCTCCCTCCAATGACAGTCACTAGCCCCCCTCCCCACTGCTGACTTGTGAGAGAGGAAAAGCTTGTGGTTTTCCTTAGAGTGCCACTATACCAATATGGGTCCCAGCAAAAGATGTGTACCCAGCCATGAATCAGCTAGCTTCCACCAAGGAGGAAATAACTCAGGATGGCTAATAAATATGTTCCCCTTTCTTGCTCTCATTGACCCTCTAAAAGCTGAAGACTTGTAGACCTTCATTTTTCCTCACTTTGTGTGATGCTTTTTGAGGTGAGGAATGTTAATTTGACACACTGGGAACTGTCTAAATATATTAAGGGTTCATGTTCAGCTTATCAGATAAGGGCAGAGGTTATGGCCATTGACTATTTTTTTTTTTTTTTGAAAAGATGTGGCACTATATAAACAGGCTGTTTGATCTCTCCTGAGTTCTCACTTATATTTTGAATGGCAGGCAGGTGATCTCAATCTTCCTCCTTTTTAAGTGTCTCCTACAGCCCTTCTGGCAACAGTCAGCCACGAAGGGGACTCTACAAGTATTAATGGCTCTTAGATATTCTGCTTATATGCATGGCTTTTTAAAATTCAAACAATAGTAGGTATTAATCACTAACAACTGATTATATAAAAAGATTAATATTTATTAAGGGATTTGTATGAAACATTCATGGATATAAGAGATTGAACCACAGGACACACTTGAAGAGTTAGACTGATCTACACATTGGAGATGGTGGGTCTGGTCCTCTTTCCAAGAGCACAAGGGAGCAAACATGAAGGAGAGATGGCATGCACCCAGTCTTAGACTGGCCCGGCCATGCCCCATATACAAATCCTCAAGGCCTAAATGTCACACCTCTAGATCAAGGTGAATAATGCCTGATTTCCACTACATCACTGCCTAATCTTCCCCAACTGGGGTAACTCTCCTAGGTTAGACCCTCTTTGAGGGCTGGTGGTCAATGACATGTAAAAACTTGTTTTGCAAGCCAACCTAAGAAGTTAGATTATTCTGGTACTGTCCAGAAGTTGCTGAGCCCCTCTGAGGCAGGATTAACTAGGCCAATGCAAAGAATTCTGACTCCCACTGAGCACCCACATAATAAAATAAAATGATGGATGTGTAGTAAGTCAGGCTTAGAGAGTTGAGGAACTTGGCTCAAACCATTTGCAAGGCATACATAGAGTTTCTAATTATGTGGAGTTTGGCTAGCAACAGATGCTGTGAGAATACCGGATCATGCCCAGTCAATGAGGGACAACTTAGGTCCTGGGAAGATGGCATATGAGACTCTCCCCATTGCTGAATAAATAAGTCTTCAGTCTGATTTCCCCCAATTCCCAGCATCTGTATTGTTGATTCCTCCTCTTCTCACCCTCTCCCTTGAGGAAACTTTGAAGACTCAGTAACAGACTTGAGAAGAAAAAAGAAATTAGTAGAGAGGGAGGGAATGAGAAAGGAAGCTGGAGGAAAAATGACTAAAACATATTATATTGCATATATGAAGCCAAAGAACTTAAAGTGGAAAAAAGAAAAATATGTGTATACCACTATTGCAGTGAGCAAGCACCCTCGCTCTGTAGCATGAATTTGGACTGTAAGAAAAGAGACTCAGAGCCAAATATCAGGGAAAGGCTGAAATATCAGAGAGAGGAAACGCTACAGTCAGTTCTCACCCAGCTATCTTCCAATTTCCTCAGCTTGGCTCCTGGTTGCTTCTGCCTCTGCTTGTTTTCTACAAGGCCTTAAATATCCTTCTAGCCAGCTATATCCTATCCAGATTAGGTTTAAAGTTGTGAGCTACTGTATTTTGTAGCTAGCCTTGAACTCACAGAAACAGAGGAAGTTCTGTCTCATAGGTCACCACTCCCAGCTTTCCCTATGCCCCAGGGAAACCCAATTAATTAAAGGTGTGTGCTATTAAATCCCAGCTGTTTGTCCTTGTACTCAAGAATCAAGACATTCCTGAGCTGTCTGCCTAAGTTTTGACTGTGTGTTAATCTCTTGAATATTTCAGGTTTTATTAAATATGTAACATATCACCACATAAACTTGGATAGAATAGTATTGTTTATGTTGGCAACATGGCTGTTGCTGGGAATGTGAAATATGTTAAGATAGGAATTTAGAAGTGTCCTTAATATAGGATATCTGCCAGACAGATTGAAAACCATAGTTAATAAAATTTACACACACACACACACACACACACACACACACACACACACACACACACACACCAGGGTAGATCTGTACTCATTATTCAAACAGATACAATCAGTTTAGTTAGGCCCAGCTAGCCTCAGAGTAATGTGGTGGAAGAAACAATGAAAATAAGGGGTATTTATCTCATATTGCTTCCCTGATAAATGTCTACAAATGTTCTCACTAGTGTTTGTATACACCCTCCTCTTTGCTTTTTCATAAAATTTAATTTTTCTCAATTTTTGTACAAAATTGCTTCTGAGTGACATGTGCACCACCTACCTATTGTAGTAACATTTTTGGTCTGAAGAATCAGTCTTGGAAAAGTTTTCATACCAGTCCAACTATAAGAACCTTAAAACCATTTTGGGATAAAAACTAAAAACTGTCAAGAAAGAGCTAGAGAGATGAGTTGGCAGCTGAGAATGCTGGCTGCTCTTCCAGAAGGTTAATTATGTTTCCAGCATTCATGTCAGCTGACAACCACCTGTAGTTCTAGCATCAGAGGAGCTGACAAGCAGAGGAGCTGATGCATATTTCTGGCTTCCAAAAATGTATGTGCATGAACTAACATGCACATACACACACACTCACACAGTAAATATATAAATGTAATAACAAATCTTAAAAACAATAAGGAATATTATTTAGGCTTATTTATTCATTATATTCTTTTATTTTCTTCATGCAGCTCATACATTTTACTCAAATTCCAAGATTCTTTAGGTAAATAATCTTTAGCATTAGCCTGAAAGCTTGAAACATAGGCTGTATATGGTGACTAAAAGTTTCTGCTAATATCTGTGTCTGGAAAGAGAAAAGCAAACATTTTGGATCTCTGCTATAGTATCCCACTTAATCAACAGGACAACATGATCCAGAGCATAGAAGGATAGAAATATTTTAGGCAATTTATATTTTTTAAAAAAATCATCAGACGAGTTAGAAGCAATTAATCTCCTACCATGACTTCCTAGAAAAAAAGTAATAGATAAACTAAGCTCCTAAAATATTTTTAAAAAGGTGGGAGAGTACTTAGTTGGACATCATGAACCAAAATCATAAGGCTATAAACCAGTAGTTGAGAATGTTGCATTTACCACACGCCCCAGGATGCAGGACTCTTTTCTGATTTCTTTTCAATTTCAGTTCTCCAAGCCTTTGACCAGATGAACTGCTTGTTCCAGGTCATCAGATCCCCTAGTGACAGAAATTCTTGATGTCAGGCTGAGGCCAGTCTGCTGCTTAGTTGGTGGAGTGTTTACACAGGGCTTCATCCCCAGCACTAGACAACCCAGGCATGGTATAAACATCTGTGACCCCAGGACTTAGGAGGTGGGGGCAGGAGATCTGATATTCAAGACCTTTCTTGGATTCACAGTAGATTTTACGCCAGTCTGAGATACATGAGATCTTATTGCAAAAGAAAAAAAAAAAAAGAAAGAAAGAAGGAAAGAAAGAAAAGAAAAGAAAAGATACAGCTTGCCTCATATCTTTTTTCAGTTAGTTTATTTGGCAGAAAAAATAGTTCCGTACACACACACACACACACACACACACACACACAAATTCCTTGAAAGCATGCAGTGACCCACCTGTCCTGTTAAGGATAGATGTTACATACTTTGGACATGGGACTTCAGGTAATAGAGCTGGAAGCCGCCACCCTGAGGATTAACTCTCATTGCTTCTACTCAGCTGTAGTCTATGAAGTACAGCAACTTGCCTCGAAGGTGTGGTGGACACTGATATCCTGGCATGAGCAACAGAAGTATAGTTGGTTGGACTAAGTTATATAATTCAAATAAGAGGAAATTTATATCATATATTCTAAGCTATCTATGGCTATTAAGGTCACAGATTCTAAAGAAAATAAGCATATTCTAAAAAAGAACATATTGCTTCTTCTTTCCCAAACCAATATAATTTATATCTGCTGTCTAAATATTTCCCCTTATATCCACAAATAACTAATGTTCTCACTCACATAAAGATTTTTTTTTCTATCAGACAGAGGCCATCACAGAAAACTATAGCTGGTTAAAATGCAGAGAAGCAAACTCCAGTTGGTAATGTCAATAATAATACATAGATTTTTTTATCTTATACAATACACCCTGACTGAAGTTTCTCCACCCTCCACTCCTCCCTGCTCCCTCATACCTAACCTCTCCCCCAGATGCACTCACACTCCATTTTCTCTTCAGAAAAGAGCAGCTGTTCAAGAGATGACAGCTCACCAGGACAAAACAAGATACAGTAAGACAAGGAGAAGCCCTCCTATCAAGGCTGGACAAGACAACCCAATAAAAGGGAGAGTTCCCAAAGCGGACAAAAGAGTCAGAGACAAAGTCTCTCCCACTCCTACTGTTAGGAGTCCCACAAAACACCAAACTAACAACTTTAACATGTTTACAGAAGACCTGGTGCGGACCCATGTAAGCCCGGTGCTTACCATTTTAGTCTCCTGCTTAGCTGATTCAGTGGGCTGTGTTCTCCTGGGGTCCTCCATCAGCTCGGACTCCTACAATATTTCTGCCCCCTCTTCTATAGGGTCCCTCAACCTCTGAGAAGAGGAACTAGATGAAGAGCTCCAGTTTATACTCTTGCTCTGCAGTATGTCTTGCTGTGGGTCTCTGGACTTGCTCCTGTCTGCTACTGGAGGAAGATTCTCTGATGACTGACTGGATAAGGCACCATTCTATGAGTAGAGCAGAGTGTCATTAGAAATCATCTTATTGATATTTTTGTCAGTCATGTTTGCTTCTACCCTAGGTCTCTGGGCCATCCAGTCTCTGGAATGTAGGGCATGGGCCTTAAGCTAAACCCAAACATTGTTCAGCCATTTCCACATATTCATCATTGCCCCAGCACATCTTGTAGGCAGGACAGATTGTAGGTCTAGGGTTTTGTGGCTGGGTTGGTGTCCAGATTTTTCTTCCTGTAGCCTGTTGAGTAGCTTCTTGTGCCAGACAAATTAGAACACACGAGTGAAGGCTCCACTTCCACACCAGTTCAACTTTTCTATGTTCAATGAGCTGTGTGGAAGTTGCTCTAGGCAATAGGGCTCACTGTCAGTTTTAGAGAGTGGCTACCAGTCCTGGTGTCAGCCTGTGTTGTTTAGGGATCTCCACAGGATAGCTTCAACCAACAACTCACCTGAATATAGCCCCGCCCTATCACTGGAAGCCTTACCTGGCTATAGATTGTACCAGTTCACATTCCAGGTCCTCCATTACTAAGAGTCCTCATAGGATCAGCCTCGGGGATTCTAGGAAGTTTTCACTGCACTATGTTTCCACACATCCCCTAAACGCTCCCCAATTTCAGCTGTCTTTTTCTGTACTTACTCCCTCCACACTTCTATCTGATCCTTCCTGCTCCCATCCCTACTGATGCCAGTTGATCTACAAAATGTATTCTATTATCCTTCCCCAGGAAGATCCATGTACCCACCCCCAGCTCTTCTTTTTGCCTACCCTCTTTGGATCTGTAGCTTGTAACTTGATTATCACTTATATAACAGATAATGTCCATTTATAAATGAGCACAGATCATATTTGTCTTTCTAGGTCTGAGTTACCTCACTCTGGATGCTTTTTTTCTAACTGCATCTATTTGCCTGAAGATTTCATGATGTCATTGTGTAAATGTACCACATTTTCTTTATCTATTCTTTGGTTGGGGAACATCTAGGTTGTTTCTAGTTTAAGGGTAATAAAGCCACTGTGAACATAGTTGAGCAAGTGTCCTTGTGGTATGATGGAGCATCTTTTGGGTATATGCTCAAGAGTAATATAGCTTTATCTTGAATTAGATTAATTCCCAATATTCTGAGGAACCACCATATCAATTTTTTATGGTAATTGTGTGAGTTTACACTTCCATCAGCAATGAAGAAATCTTTCCCCTGCTCCATATCCTAGCCATTCTGACAGGTATAAGATGAAATCTCATAGTCATTATGATTAGCATTTACATGAGGGCTAAGGATGTTTAATGTAGTTTAAGTCTTTCTCAGCCATTTGCAATTTTTCTTTTGAGAATTCTCTGTTTATATATAAACTCCATTTTTAATTGCATTGTGTGTTTTTTAATATCTAATTACTTGATCTCTTTATATATTTTGGATATAAGCCCTCTATTGGATGTGGAGTTGGAGAAAATATTTTCCCATTCTGTAGGTTGCTTTTTCCCTATTGATGATTTTTTTTTTGTATTACAGAGGCAAAGTCTTACTTTACTTACAAATTTCAAATTCTTTACAATCTTCCTCATGTATACTTTTTATGAATCTCTGAGTGTTGAACAATATAATGCTCCACATTTCTATTGTGTTTAGATGAGCAACTGAAGGAGGATGGGATGGACTCACCTCAGACCTAGACTCTGCCCATCCAGTGAATCCCATATAAAATATGATTCTAATGGCAAGACAAACAATTACACATACTAATCATGCTCTAAAATGTTTAGAGTCATATAATAAGTCCTACTATAGAGACTAGAGTGTTTTTCCAGAGGCCATAATATTGACTTGGAACTGTCATGAGGGCAGAGAAGAAATGATCCAGCCACTGGTGCAGTGAGTAAGATATCTATTCCATATCTCTATCATCGGAACACTTTTGGCTTTAGCTTTTCTTTGATAACAGAATCTGCTTTCTACTAGATGGTTTTGTCTAGTGATGCGCTAGTTGAGTCCTACTGAGACTTTGTGCAGATTAAATGGCCTAAGTCAAAAGTTATAACTGGCTTTTAGGGGATAGGATAGGGCAGGACAGGACAAGACAGGATAGGGTAGGATTACAGGCCTCACTATAGTGACCCTGGTTTGTATGTTTCGTCCTAGACTGATTTGTGTTATAGATTAATTTATATATTTTGAGTTCAGCATAAACCATGACTGGTGCTAAGATCTAAGAACATTCTGGGGCTGCTAATTGAATGTGTCAGTCAGTGTTAGCTCTACTCTTAGGAACACTCAGGAGAAACACTGATGCCCTGTGAGATACAATGACCCATTGGGTAGTCACTGATGTGAAAGAGTGGTCACTATGTGACATGTAGAAATCATAATCCTAAATGTAGATGACTCATTATAACCTTAAAAAATGGTACTGGTGCTTCTGAGTCTATTCCACAGCCACAAAAACCAATACAAATTTTCAATAATGTGTGGGTAATACCTAGAGAATATCTGTGATAGCCAAAGGCTTACACATTCACTACCATGAGAAAGGCTAGGGGTCTGAATGGTTCCTATTTGAAGATACTTAGTGGAAGAGCAGGGTAGAGCCAACTTCAGCCCATCAAAGTAATTCAGTGAGCATTAGGAAGAATGAAGGAAAGAAGGGGATGGGAAAGAGGGGAGAATAGAAGGGAAGAGCAAAAGAACAAGGAAGGAAAGGAAACACGTGACACAGTGAAACTAGTCAACTGACCATACCCCAACCTCAGCAATTGCCTCTAAAAACAGGCCTACAATGAAACCACTTAGAAATCCAGTGGTTACTAAAATAGTGTACTCCAAGAAGATGGCCCAGATGCTAATCAGATTTTCAGTCTCTTCAAAAGAAATTCTAAACAAACTTTAACACCTCATGAAATGTAGAAACTGGTGACACCACATGGTCTCCATCCACACTGCAGTTTACACTGCAGTCTTATCCAGAGACATCATTGTAATATCTGGCCTTTCCAGCCCAGCCTCCAGGTTCAGACCCACTTGCAACCCCGCTGCTGCTTAACCCCATACAATCCCACAATGGCTTATATTAATTTTATGCTTATAATATTTTATTCAGCCTATGGCTCAGGCATACAACTTGCTAACTCTTAACTCTTAAACTAACTCATAATTCTTATCTTGTTCAGTCACTTGGTTTGGTACCTTTTCTCAGAGCAGCATCTTGACTATTTCTTTCCTCTGTGTCTGCTGGTATCTCTTTTCCCCCTCTTCCTGTTCCCAGAGTTTTTTTTAGTCTGGTAGCCCCACCAATACTTCTTGTCTGCCTTTTGGCCAATTAGCATTTTATTAAACCAGTGGGAGAGACAAATATTTACAATGTACCGGAACACAATTTCACAGCAGTTCATTAAATGTAGACACTTCACACTTTCTCATAGGGAATTATGAAACACAACATAGGTGACAGAAGAATAGCCCATCTTAGTTGTTGGACCTGCTGCCTTGCCAAAATTTGTCATGGTCAGAAAATCCATTACCTTAAAATAGGCCATTGTGAATGTAGCTATTTTAATCCCAAAAGTACAAATCAAAATTAATAAATTATCATCTACAGTGTAAATATTAAATAGAAACTGTGGGTCATCCTTCCTTCCTTCCTTAATTAGAAACTGAAGAACTTAACTAGACTCTGGAAGATCTAATTAGCAAAGGGGTAGTGACCCTCCATATTTTTGGCTTGTTTACACAGTTGGAAAAGTTAACACTACCTTATGGACTTCTAACACTGTTGTCCCATTTGTTTTTATGTCCAAAATGTTAGAAAGTTTTTGGCTGCACCCAATTGGCAACTGTGTTTTAGGATTCTATTTATTTAACTGTTTCTGTGTATGATGTGTATGTGCTTGTTCACAAGTACATTTATGTTCCTTTATGTAAATTTCTGTGTGTGGAGGTCAGAGAACATCTTCTGGTGTCAATTCTTAGCTTTTATCTTCTTTGACTCAGGATGTCTTTTTTTTTCCTGTTGTGTATGTCTGAATTTCTGGCTTGTAAGATTCCAAGGAGTCTCCAGTCTCCCTTTCCACTCTCCTCAGAGCAGTTCAGGGATTACAGGTACTCACACTGTTTGTCCAGTTTTTACCTATGCTCTTGTGATTTGAATTCAGATCATTGAATTCAGGCAAGCACTTTTGCCCACAGCTCTCTTTCAAGCCCATATTCTCATATTTAAACTTGAGTAATATTTGAGTATATTTCATCAACCTTTCACTAAAATTGTCTTTACCTTCAAAATAGCATAACACATTTATAAAGGTTCAAGTTTTATACCCTAACATTCATACAATGAAGTCCTGTTACTAATACCCAGAATGCAACAAAATTTGCAGAGAGTCTCTAAAGATGTAAATGAGATCAACTGAATACTTGCATATCAGCTCAAGTCCAATATGACTAGGGTCCACCTGAGGAAGATGTGGGGGACACAGACAAGGGGGAGGTGGTACATGAAGACCCAACAGAATGCATCTCTCAGGACACCAAAGAGAGAAACTTAAGAAGAAATGAAGCCTTCCGGTTCTTCATGTTGAACTTCTACCTCATAGACACCAGAGTGTGAGCCCTTGCAAGGACAGTGTTCTCTACCTTGGTAACTGAGGGAGGGAGATTCATAACCATGTGTAGAAACTCTCAGGCTAGCCTACCTGTAGCTCTCATAAAACCCAAGGAAGTTTTCTTTTCTGGTACTCCACAGGCCATCTGTAGAAGGTCTGGGAGCACCTTTGCTTTTTTTGGGAAATCTAATAATGCCAATAACTTGGTATCATGTGTGTATGTGTGTGTTTATGTGTCTGTGTGTTTGTGACTGTGTATGTCTGTGTGTATGTGGAAAACAGTGAGATAGAGAGAGACAGACACACAGAGAGACAGAGAGGGAAGAAGAGGGAGACAGAGAGACAGAGAAATAAGTAGAGAGGAAGAGGGTGTGCAAGAGGGAGAGAGACACCATCATATTCACATATAAACTACATTTGAGTGAGGTATGTTCCACTTTTCCTATCTTCTATTTATTCTTTGAGGGTCTCATACATGGGTGCAAAGAAATATGGTCATATTCACGCCTATCCCCCTCATTTTCCTAGATCCTCCTTAATGCAATTCCTTCCCAAATTTATGCTCTTTTAAAATAAAATGATTCACTAAACGAATTAATGCTGTGTATATATACATGAGTGAGGGACCATTCACTGGAGCACCAACAATACCCAACGGCCAAACTCCAAAGAATGTGAAGCCACCCCAAATTTTTAAATAAACATTTATTGCCCACTAAATGAGAATCCTCTGCTTTAAAACTGTCTTCATGTAAATGTGTATTAGATATTGCTCCAAAATACTCCAATCCAGCCTCTTCCCAGGTAAGAGGACTATTTTAGTATTGTTTCTTTTACCCTATAAATCAGACAGTGCTCGATTATTATTTCATAATGGCAATGTTCACTTGAACATTGCAAGCACAGCCTGACATCCTCCGATACTCTTACCTTCTGTCTGTGATCATCTGTCTTTCCTATGATCTTTTACTACCAGATTTATAATGTCTTCTCTGGAAATGACCCACCCAGCCGCTGACTGCTTGCAAAGTCTCTCTGGCTTTATATTGTTTCATGTCTAAATGGAAAGTGTCGACTTGTTTTTTCTTACTGATGCTTGGTGTCTTTGTAGATTCCATTATGTATAGATTTATGTTTAATTGTTTCTTAGCTGTTGTCTCTACATGTCTTTCTTCCACATCCTCTAATATGATTTTCTAACAGTTTCTTCAGCTCATGTTGCACCTGTGTTGTTCCTGAGCTTATGACATAATAGAAAAGTACAAAAAATTTTTACAGGAAAATGTTTTATTTAAAATCTAGTTGATTTAAACTGGATGAGACAGGTTTTCTTCAGTTGTTTAGAGGCAAGGGAAATGACTCTTAGCTCACACTCCAGAGGCCTCCTTAGCTGTGTATCATAAGTGGCAGGCCTTCAACGTATTGGGACAGAAGCAGAAAACTTATAATCATGCAACTTTTCCAGATTCTAATCTTTGCATTCTCAGGAATTAGCAAGTTATGAACAAACCTGCCAGGCAAAATGTGCCCGTTGGTACAGCAGTGGCATGATTGCTATCAGGGTGAAGAAACAGTCTGATTGGAATGCTATCATTCTGTTTAATGTGATGTGATTATTTCTTTTGTTCACTTTATTGTCGTGCACAACCTCGTCCCTCGAGGAAGACGCGACACCCAGTTCTTCTTTCAGCAGTTTTATTCAGGAACCTTGAATTCTGACTTCTGACTTACTTACCACAGGGACTGACTGACTTGCTACATCTTGCTGCTTCCAGGGAAAACCTGCCCGCAGCCTAAATAGCCTCTGGGCGGCCAACCCAGTACGCCACGTGGGCACCACCGATAGGTCCAGGTATGCAGAAGCAAACCAGATCCTCAGCCTAGCCATATATGGAAATGTTTTTCACTGAGAGCACTGACCATGTGGAAGGTGGAGCCATCTTTAAGGCATGGCTACATGCAGCTCTCCACAGTTTATGATGCTTTTTGTTTTGTTTTTAGAGCATTTAATACTGTTTTCAAAATGTCTCAATGTACTGGTAAAGTTATCAAAACAGATGCTCTTTCAAAACCATCTGTATTTTCATCCTGATATACTGAGCACAGTTTAAACTTAGTCTGTTTTCAGCTGGAGATTATGGTGTGCACTTTGAGGAAGAAGGTGAGGTCAAATTTGATGTTAAGTAATTGTTATGTTTTCATTCAGCACTGTGTCTTTCTGGAATAAAGGTTCCAATTATGTAATTATTGCACCAAACTTCTCATGCTGTATACCAGCATGGTTATTTATCATGTAGTCACTAAGCTCCAAATTAAAAGAGCAAACTGAGAAAATTATCTTAGTAGCAATGATTCAAAAAAGCTACTTGGATGATGCAGGTAATGACCTGGAGTGGGATAAGCTGGAAAAGATTGAAAGCATACTTACTGACATCGGCGCTATAGGAGTCACATTGTACCTGCAGTTTTCTCGGTTTGTCATGCTCTAGCCATGGAGATAAAAGGTTACAAAGTCGAGTACTGCATGAAATAATCCAGAAATGTTAAACAGGAAATGCCAAGGTAACCTCTTGATGTTAATAATCTCTCAAAATACATTTCCTTAGAAGGACAAATTCACTGCTAAATTTAGGGATGGAAAAATGAAAAAAATCAATTTAAGTGATTACCAAAACTAATGTCCTGGTCAGATGGGCCATATCTATCCTCCCCCCAAGTCATTTAGAAGCTGTTCAAAAGCTGGGAGATAGAGTCACTTGAAACTTCATATTCATTCATGTGCCAGTGGTTGAAGCTACAAAGATTCAAACTCCTGAGGGCAGGGCAGCCTGAGATCCACCAGTTGTCTCTTTATAGCTGTAAATAAGAGCACAATGAATAACAAGGTATAATTTATTGGTAGCTTTAATTGTCAATTTGATACAGTCTAGAATCATCTGAGTCTGGAGAGATGACTCAGCAGTTAAAATCACATCCTGTTTTCAGGCAGGATGAGTACATCCAGGCCACCATGTGGGGCTGCTCAAAATCCCTGTAACTCCAGGTCTAGGAGATGCAAGACCCTACACTAGTCTCTAGGTCACCTACACATAGGCTATACTCAGACATACAGACACATACATAAGTAAAACTATTTTAAATAAATCAACCTG
The DNA here is from genome assembly GCA_004025045.1 of Sigmodon hispidus. Lineage (NCBI taxonomy): Eukaryota > Metazoa > Chordata > Mammalia > Rodentia > Cricetidae > Sigmodon > Sigmodon hispidus. Next base: position 16,121 of record PVIH01010024.1, read on the forward strand.
AGAAGAGAGTCTGAGTGAGGGGTTGTCTAGATCAGCTTAACTGCTGTGGGTTTATCCTAATGTGCTAACTGTTGTGGAGAATCGCAGGCCCACTGGGTTTAGGGACACTGAGCACTGTTAAGGTATTTTACCATAGAGACTGGTAATAACACTGGAACCTTAGCACAAATTGCACGCTCACCTCTGCCATAATAAAATGCCTGGGGTTGGGGAACAGGAGGGAAGAGAAACTGTGGTCAGTATGTAAAATTAATGAAAAATGTTAAGTAAATAAAATAGTAATAATAAAGTCTAAAATAATGAGATCTTTGGTCTGTCTTAAAAAAAGGATACAAAAAAATCTTAAAGAATTTTTTTTTTTAATGAGTAAGATACTAGCTCATTTTTTGTTATAATGCACGAGGCAAATACTTTCTAAAGAAAATAGGTTTGTTTTGGCTCAGGTATTGGTGGCATAAGGTCAAAGTATCTTATTTTTATATAGTCTTATCGCTGGCAGGTTCTAAAGGCAGTGTAGGACATCAGGTAACAAGACTCATAGTGGATTTACCCATTGGGACTGTCTGCACACACTTATCTAACCACAAACACTTCCCACAGTTCCCATCCCAAATACTCTAGCCATACTGTTTTCGTCTTTTTCATACTTTTTGGTTTATTTTAACACGTGAAAGTTTGGGAAACACTCAAATCGTGCCAAACTATAGCTACTAAGGCATCAAATTGTACTTCACTGTAGCTGAAATTGGTATAAAGGGAGTCGGAGTGCAGTGAGACACTTAAGACCAGCTGTGTACTGTAGAAACAGTGGTCCAAGAAAATTTTGAAAATAGAAACATCTTCTCTGGAGTGATTTTATTCTATGGTAATCAAGTGAATAAAGATGATAAATTTAGGTTACTTTTTATAATATGGTATCTTACCTCTGCCCCTTGAAATAGGATGCAGTCCATAATAACTGTAAAGTTTTGCTCCTCCAGCTACACAGAGTGCTTTAATTACGGACAGCATTTAACACTGTGGGTTACATGGTGCTCAGGAGAGAACCCAGGGCATTCAGCGAATGCCTGAGCAACCTCCAGGAGTGGATTAAACAATGTGTCATAAAAGGAGAGAAGTAGGTGGGCTGAGAAAAGCAGCGTTGTCTAGACAGAGGACAAAGGGGATGACACATAGGGTTCAGTAGTTTAGTGGGACTTCAAGGATAAGGAGACTTATGATTAAAGTATAATCCTCCTCACTAATAAAAACACCAAGGTCTGGAGGGACCAGAAGGAGACATGCACTGTCAAAGCAGCTCATCTAGAGAAGTCTAACAGGAGTTATATGGGAAAAGAACACACACGTGCACAGAGCATTTTCTCAAAAAGTAAAATTTAAAGATATTGAGGATATTGAGCACATTTGTTAAATACCTTTAAACTACTTTCTGTCATCAAATAGCCACCACTTGTGGGATCTATAAGGCCTACTCATAATGTATAGTAACAGTATTCCAATATGCGACGACAATGTTGCCAGGAAGTCAGGTGTTATTGGCTGATGAGGCTTGCTCAATTTCCTTTGTATAAATTACCCTTTAAATGACAGCAATACATGCTCACTGTAGGTGATTATAAATGGATGTGGGAGAGGTAAGAGACTTACTTACTAGACTTCTGGAATGGCCTTTACAATAAGATTTATATAGTTTTCATGAAATTTTCACACAGCTAGCAGTTTTAAAACAATGAATAACAAATTTGACTAGAATATATGTCCGATGTCACATGTAGAAAGTAATGAAGGTTTGTAAATTATGTGTTCTGATAGGATGTGACTTTACAAAAACGTGGGACATTGTACAAAGGCAGTTTACTTAAAAGCATCTTCAACCCCTAAAGTAACCTGACAAGACATATTCCATCACTGTTATTCCTACTTTCTCAAGTGATTGACATCTAACATCATAGGCTGCAGTTTCTTAATATTGTACAATGCCAAAAGTCTGGACCTGTCTGTGTCTCAAAAGTCATCACACTGACTAGGGAGTTAGGCAAAATACGAAGCTAAGAGTTGGGTTAGAATTATAGTTGCTGAACTTCCCTAATCACAAGTGCAAATGCAGACACACACACACACACACACACACATCTGCACAGTAAAGACACTGGCACCTAAGAGGGTCAATAATGGAGGCAGAGCCACTCATTCGGGAGAAAATACATTAACCACAGTAAAGCACAAGGTGTTCTCAAAAATGCAAGATAAACTAACTTTTGTTTGTAGTTCATTTTTCATTCCTCAAAAATTCTTCCAATAGATAATTCCGGTCAATACACAATTTGCAGTTACAATCTAGAGTTCTTTGTAATATTTGAATTTTTCTCTCATAAAGCTGTATGTATATGCACATTACAGGGTGTGCATGAAATGCTTCTGTAATGTATACATATGTGCACACATGTATGTGTATATGCCTGTATATATGTATATATATATATATATATACACATACATATATATACATGTGGCTCTTTCTGTCTTCTTACCAGTCTATCTAAAAAAATTGATGTAATTGGCTTACTTTTCTTCTTCTTTGCACAGAGATACAGATCATTCTGTAAGAGAAACAATCAACTTGGTATTACTTCAAGAAACATCTATTTAAACATTTCTTTGAAGGCTACAGAGATGGCTCAGTGGTTAAGGACAGTGGCTGCTCTTCAGGGGTCCCTGTTTCTTCTCTCAGTACCCCTGAGAGTAGCTCATAAGCATTTGTACTCTAATTTCAGGGGATTCCACACCATCCCCTGGCTTACAGAAATACATGCAGGCCGAACACCCATACATACAAGTTAATAGAATATTTTTTAAAAACTAACAAATTAGCTCTTCTATAATGAATGGCTACAAGGTACTTTAAATTCACATTCTGATGACAAGAAAAGTGATGTCTGCAACCTGGTATTATTACAGTGTGTCTTGAGTTATTTTTAAACATAATTCTTGGGATAAATTTAATTTTTCACTTGATATCACATTTTAAATAAGCAAATACATAATTGTATAAGCTGCTGGTAAGATAATCTCTGGTGCACAGTGTATTACCTTTTACAGGCCCACACAGGGCCATTCCATGTGTTCTAAGAATCTAGTTGATCCAGGAATGCAAGGGCCATTGTTATGACTATGTGAAATTGAGGACCAATGCATTTCTATTGTGGAGTAGCAATGCTGTTCAATGCTTTCTCTAACCCCAGCCATCAGGGTTCAGTTTAAAGAAAATTCATACAGCAGTTTCCTCCTCTTAATGCTGTTTTTTAGGGGAGTAAATTGAGCACAGAGAATGCATGGTGATTTTCTTGTTGATATGTCAATGTTTCCCAAATGTCTCTTTGCTTACAGATTTATTAAGATACTATAAAAACATAAGTTTATTTCTCAGTGCTAACAATAATGCTTAAGAATGAGAAAACCGATAGTTCTATATATTCTTGACTTGTTAAACATATATAATAAACATATATTTTTATAATTATGTTATATATTTTTTAAAAAGATCTTACTGATTTTTTGTGAGTTATACATCACGTATCCAAATCCCATCTACCTGCCCTCTGCCTATGCAACCTCCTCCTAAGAGAAAACAAATGATAACAACAGCAACGGCAAAGGTCTACTGTGGAAGCTGAGTGTGTCCTGGTGTGTCACATGGCATATCCTTCTGACCAAACAGCATATTTGCAAATGTTTTTTACAAGGAGTCCTTGATCTGGTTCGACGCCTCTGGCTTCTGCTGTCCTATTCATACAGTATCCTCACTAGTGTTCCTCTCAGAGATCCTGCTGTTTCCCGGTGTCATGGAGATCCTTCAACTTTGCTTCTTCAGGACCAGCCCCTTCACATGCTAGAGCAGTTCATGGGCAGGGTAAATGTTGGGCTTGGCCAGCTCATAGGTCTGGATCTGAGCCTTGGATGGTAGATGAGTTAGTCAGCCCAACCACTGTAGCGCGCCACCTCGTCCCGCAAGGAACACGCAACACCGGATCCTTCTCTCTGCACTTTATTCGGGCCTTTCAGATATCTTCTTATCTTTCACTCACTAGCTCATTCTCTCTCTCATTCACTCACTCACTCACTCACTCAGACAAACAACCATTCTCTCACGAACGACGAACGACATTGGGAGGAAGCCCGCTCTTAGTGAAATACCCTCAGGGCTTCCAATCCAAGATAGCCACGTGGGCCTCACCGATAGGCTCAGATACGCGGAAGCAAGCCAGATCCTTGGCCTTAGCCAAATATGGAGTTGTTTACCAGGGAGAGCGCTCAAGGCCAACGCCATCTTAAGGTGTGGCTGTAAGCAGCTCCCTACAAGCCACTCTCTTGCACCCATGCCACCAGGGCTAGCTCTCTTATGCTGCCCAGGTGGGAGGCCATCTCTTCCTCATCCACAGCACAGCAGGGCAAGCAAAGCCTAGGGACAGCCTTTCCACAGGGCAGTATCTATTGTGCTGCCCATGTGAGATGCAATCCCATTCTCCCATGTGTTGAAGCCAGCAAGAAGCAGAGACATTTCACCCCGTTGCATGCATTTGGGGACAGCTCTCCCATACAGTCCAGGTGAAGGACAAGGTCAACTCTCCTGCCTGTGGCTCCCTTCAAGAGACAGGTCCAACTCTCACTTGGACATTCCCCTGGCCTCGGATGACATCCTAGCCCATGGACATCTGAATGGCCCTCGTTTGCAACACGGTTATATCAAGGTCATCAACACAGACCCCAGCAATAGTAGAATTCAGACATGCCTTCAGTGGCAGCAGGAAGCTGGACATCACCATGGCCTCAGGTGGCACTACAAGTGTGTGAGCAAGGCCCCCAGCAGCAGCATGGTCCTCAAACATCAACATGGCTTCATGTGGCAGTGCAGACCATGAACAACCTTATGGCTTTTGGTAATAACTCAGGCCACAGACCCCACTGTAGTAGGGCCACAGACCCTATCATGGTCCTTGGCAGCAGCCTGGGCCTGAACACCAGAAGCACAGGCTTCTCTTTCCACAATGCTCAAAGTATTCCAGTTCTCTTTCCCTTCTGTCTACTACACGCTCTATCTCTCCAGGTCCTCTATTATTTTTCTCATAATTAGTCCATAATGCTTCTTTCTAATATCTTAATAGAGCATGAAAATCAAGATGTAGTTTGGAATCCGTGCAATAAAATGGATTACTAGAAGTGGGAGAAATATTCTAGCATGGTTGTCTACAAAGCTGCCTAAACCCAGCCCAGGCAATGACTTGAATCCTTCTCCAGAGTGCCTGAGTGAGCTTTAGTTAGCAGGCTTAAGATCTACAGCTGTGAACTTTTATTAGTCATGTTGCCTAAGCTTTGAAAAGAAAAAAGATCAAACATTTGTTATTTAAAACACACACTACAAGGGAGGCAAGACCTGAAGGAGAAAGAAGATAGCTTTTGTGGACCTGGGGATTGGGTCAATCGGTAGAGAACTTGCTTAGGATGCACAAAACGCTGACTCTGATGCTCAGTAAACCAGCACGGAAAAGTAGGGCTGTAATCCAGATGTTTGAAGTGACTTTTTGGTGTTTTATTGTTTTTGTTGTTTGTTTTGCTTTTGTTTTTAGAATAAATTAATTTAAACATATTTTATGAAAATCTTTAAAAATTAAGATCACTTATTCAAAAACAATGATTAAGCTTTGGTCTTGTTTGCTCTTTACTTTTTCTTTAGTTCCTCTGAAGATTCAACAGTGGTGGACATTTTTCTATAATGAATCACAAGTGTTGGAATATAGTGTGATGATATATATAAGTCTGTGTGTGTGTGTGTGTGTGTGTGTATGTATGTGTGTAAATAACTATAGTCTTTGGGGGTGGCATGTGATTTATCTCATTCAGTTCAACCTCTACTTAATGTAAGGCCTGAAGCACAGGTTTTCTGAAATGAATTAATTCAGTTTTCCTATAGCCTTCCAAATGCCCAGAGCTCAGAGGGTTTATGTATAAAGAGCAAGGAAAGCAGTGAATTCAGTGTGTCTGCTTCCTGATGGCAGCTTCCTGAGCCCAGGACCGTTGCCATCTGAAGTTCTGCATTGCCCTCCTGTATTTCTCCTACCTGACTTGCCACAAAGCTGTCCCTGCTTGATCCTGCTCTGACACCCAGAACTGACTACATCGGGAGAGCAAGCTGAACCACATCTTAGTTCAGATAGTTCCTAGTTTTCTAGTCTTTTCAAGATAATTCCTTTGTTTTATACTCACACAGGGATGGCTCTGGCACTTTTAGAGGCATTTTTATTTTCTTATTTATTGCATATGTTAAGTCCCACTAACTGTAATACATAGTTCTTGCTTGGAGTCTTTTTTTGAGTATCTTATCAGTGCTGTGGAGTTGGGTGACAGCAGTAATTTGAGATTCCTCAGCTTCTCAAATCTTGGTATCCCTGATGCAATCCCCAGCTTTCTTCTTGAAAACAAAACTATAAAACTCCCCAGGAACAGAGTGTAACTGAATGTGGTTAAATCTGTGCCATAAATTCCCTCCTAATTTCAATGTAATTTGCTTCTATTATCTCTACTTAATTCATCCTTAAGGCCATTAAAATATAAAAGATGATTCAGATGTTTGTTTTGGGGCAATTCATTATTCATTTGTGTTTCCAAAGACCAAGACAGTTATGTTATCTCCTAACAAAATTAGTATGTTCAATAAAGAATGCACTAATCAAGATCTGAAGTTGGCCATTATGGCAAGGCCAAATGTGTTGCCATGGTTTAAAGCTATTGATTCATACTCATGACCCAAACAAGGTTCCTGCTTATGCACAGAGTAGAGCTAGCTCAAGGTTAGACAGGGAGACATCTCAAGCCCAAGACAGATACCAAGAAATTCTAAAATCTTTGTATCAAAGCATCTATATATTTATATATTACACCTTGTTAACACATGAAGTCTTTGCGCCTAGTACCGAGACTGCAGCATTTGTGTTGGTAATATGTTTATAATATTTGTGGGTATAATATATTTACCCATGACTTCCTGACTCATTTAATAAAATGGAAAATATTTGAATAGTATATTTAAGTCACATTTCAAAACAAATTTAAAAAATGGCATAGGAAAACTTCCAGATTTTCCTTTTTAAAGTAATCAACTCATAATCCTGATTACAAGGGTATTTTTATTAGTGTTCCCATATCTTTAATTATTTAATTTACCACATAATGATTAATGTGATTATTATTTGTACTTAAAAATGAAGTCACTAGTTAATAAGTAGTCATATCTTTACATTTGGGGAAAATAGACACATCATTATTTATGTGAGATTGTAATAAAATATGAAATATGGAAAAATAGGGAAATTTGGACATTGTGCCATAGCAAACTGAAAAGTTTATGTTATCTAACACTTACTGTGCATTGATATGACTTAAATTTCACCAGTTATGCCAAGTGTTTGGAGACATGACTATGCTATTTACACAAGTGGGTTTGATGTTTAGGAAATAAGAACAGCTGTTCTTCTTGGATCTCTGTTTTGTGCTGCAATGAGATAAGGACACTGGGGTGAGTTAATCCAATTACACTTATACTGACCTTGTTTGTAAAACAAACAAAACAACCACGAAGCCATCAGCCCACGCGGAATGACTCCCTTATTGTTTGTAAACCCCAGCTCTTCTAATGCGTCTCAGATGAACAGCTATGATGCACACTGCAGCCACTGGTTATCTTTGCATCAGCATTTACATGGAAAAACTTTTGCATGAATTCTATCATTAACAGGATAATGCTGTATGCTGATTCAAACGCCAGCTTTTGAAAGTACTCTATACCATCCAACACTCTGTACCGCCAGAAAACTCTCCAACTGCTGTGCTGGTGATCTGCTAGTCCACATGATCTTGCTGAGCTCAAGGTCTACTGCTTGGATCATATCCACTGCCAAAATTTACCCTTATTAAAGACATAAAATACTACCTTTGTAATATTCTTGTGGTCCTCAATGCACTATTTTCAAGCAGGCTGAACATTATTCTGATAACTTTCCCCATTCACAACTAGCACTATGACTGTATTCACAAGACTGAGGCAGGAAGAGTTGAGAATAAGAACAAACTTTTTGAACAAATAAGCCAAAGTCACTGCTGTCTGTGTTTCTAAACATCTACATGGGCTTTGGTCAGTGTGAAGTTCCCTCTGACATATATTGCTCCCTCTGTCCTCACCCCACATCCTAGGGTCCTTACTAACTCATGTTAGGCCTATGAGCAATTCCAAGCATCAGTTCAAATTCTTGCATCCTACTCTGATTTAAGTCTTTATTTTTTAAAATTTTTGTACATAGTAAGTGTTCTTTGGGAATCATGGTTGATTTAAATAGAATGATATAGTACAAACAGGCAAATGAACACAAATTATTATTTCCAAAGTCATTATTTATTTATTTTCCCAACATTATTAGTACTAAGATATCAAAGATATTGAACAACTAGGAAGGAAGGTTGGATAATGAAGTAAAAAAGGAAGTATGATTTTATTTAAGTTTAATTGATGAATTTGTTCGTTAGTTATTGGTAATTACACAGTGTTAACCTACAGGCTTGATGTATTCTACCACTGGACTACAACCTCAGCTCTGCTACAGTATTTTCAATTCTTTTTAGAAAATATAGTGGAAGTGAAAGAAAACATGAAGGAAGTCAAGGGAACTGGCTTTGGGAGATGTTGGATGCCTCAATCACATAATTAGAATACAGTCAGTATGCAATGTTGAAAGTTTGTCTCTCAGGTAACACTTGAGAGACTGGGGCCTAAAAATGAGATAGACTGAAGTCTCATGCAAGAGCCACTTAATTCAGGGCATCAGACAGTTTGTAGTCTAAGAGTATTATGAGAACTAGGCAAGGTCATGTGGCAAAATTTTCTTGAGTTCAAGTTGTGTAGAATCAACAAGGATAAGGTCACATGAGTTTAAGCTATACATGGCAAGAAGAAAACTCATGCTTGGACACATCGTCTAAGTAATAATGGGTAAGATGATGGGTACTCTGAAGTAAATCTATTCCTATTACACCCAGGAGGGGCACGAAAGCGCATTCCACTAACAGCCCATGTTATGGAGGAACAGAAGTTATAAGAATTTTGTCTCACTTCTTTGGAGTTTTCTCACAAGTGCTCATAAAGTCTCCTTACACAGCTTCATTCATGGACCATGCTCTGACAACATGAAAAAGCTATGGTATAGAATGACTCGATGTCTCTGGTACCTCCCAGAAATCCTGACCCAATTAAGAAAATACATCAAAATGTTTATGTACATATTTTTACTATTTTATAAGAAACACATGAGCTGATGAGGTGACAGAGCAGAAAAAGCCAGTTGCTGCCAAGCCTGAGGACCTGAACACAATCCTCAGAACACACCTGGTAGATGGAAAAAAATAGCTCTCTGATGTTTTCCTTAGATATTCACAGGGGTGTGTGTGTGTGTGTGTGTGTGTGTGTGTGTGTGTGTGTGTGTGTGAATGCATATGTGTATGGTATGTATGTGCTCCCTTCAAATAAATAAATAATAAATAAATTAAGGTAATAAAAATTAAAATAATAAATAAGCACATATAGCATTAATAGAGCTCCAATACTTACTCACATGACAATGTACTACATATCTTCAGCTTGTTTCTGGAAGATTTTTTATTTGTTTATTCATTTTCTATAGTTTACGTATTGAAAAACATTCCAGTGTATAATAATTTATTTCTGAAATCCAACAATTTTACTGCTTCGGCTGTAATACTTGAGAGCTACAAGCAATTCCAAAGTGTGTATAGTCAGCCTCTTGTATCATTTGAATATCCACAATTCCATCTGTAGGACAGATTCCTAGAACTCCATCCATGCATCTAAGGAGCATAATGTCTTAATAGTTTTAAATAAGCAGAATTTACACTTTCACCAAAGAAAGTTTCTTTTCTTATCTTTGCTAACAGTGAGTTATAAAATATTTTATCTTCATTTTGCTGATAAAGGACTCTAGCATCTTATGGTGGATTAGATTGTCACTTCCTGTGGGTGATGCTGACCATGTTTCTTATGTTGAAATCTGCTTTACCTTCTATGAAGATGGCACAGGCTCTTCCTCCATCCTGCTATGGTTTCAAAGTCTTGGTTATGGAAGCTCTCTTAGCACATTGGAGAAGCCAGGCTTTCATCACACCTGCCAGGATTTGCTGACTTCACCTCTGACTTGGCTTATACTAATTTTCCTAAGTTGAAGTTGTAGTAACTTAAACATGATTTAACTGTTATAACCTTCATCACTTTCACAAAGGACTTCATGGAAATAATGTTTTTTAATTCTCCGAGTTTTCTATGTTTAGGACTAGGGAGATGGCTCAGCAGTTAAGGAAATGTGTTGTTCTTAAGCAAAGCCTGAAATGGTCTCTCAGCTTCCATGTCAAGTAGCTCACAACTCCCCAGGTAGGTACTCATGCACACACACACACACACACACACACACACACACACACACACACACACACAGAGGCCACTCTCACATGCATTACTCCTCCTCCCAGCACTAGTAATAGCCTTTGCAATTTTTGAATGCTTTGATTTCAGGATAAATGTGTTGTGTGATCCTAAATTTTAGGCCCAGAGTTTTAGAGACACTTCCACCAAGTTGCCATTGTATTAGGAATTTCTGTCTATGTAATAGTCACACTGAATGCATTGCTTCATATATTGAAGCCTCTCCAGAAAAATGTTCTGTTGGCTTTTCCCTTCAGTCTGGGGTCTATAATCACAGCTCACTCTAATTCTATTGCTGCTGCCCACAGTGTTATCTCTTGCACTGAAGCTGTATCTTCTTCAATCTTCACTTGCTCATAATTTGACAAGCATCCAAAACAAACTCTCCTTTTTATAAAGGCTTGTTTTATTCTTAATTATGTATATGTGCATGTCTTACTTATGGCCATATGCACAGTACCCAGAGTCAAGCTCTCCAGTTTCAGGCAATTGTGAGCTTCTCCTTGTGGGTTCTAGGAACTGAACCCAGGTCCTCTAAAATAGCAGCAAACACTCTTAAGTGATGAACCAACTCTGCCTATCTACTTGTTTTTCTGTGAACTATGTTTCTTTTGCAGCTTAGTCTAGGCAGCCTACCCTCTTCCCAGACCTCCTTTCTTTGCACTTCACTTCTCTGCCATACCAATCTTTCTTCATTTACTACACCATCTTCTATTATCTTCTACTGACCCCTCTGCTTGGTGTCCATACTCTCTCAAGGACTTCAGCATCTAATTCAATCCAACCTAATCCAAATCAGTTTCCATTAACAGCTAGGGTCCAGAGTTAACATGAACTTTAGTCTAAGCTTCTCTGTTGGGCTGCAGTTGGGATACAATGTAGTGAGACTCTTTGTATTACTTACTTCCTGTATATAATGTGAATGACACTAGAACCTGCCCCCTACATATGATAATAATATTAAAAAAGTGTTATTCTCACCAGTTACATCAGGAAGTGAACTTTAGGGTTTGGAGAGCTGACCCAACAGTTAAGATCCCTTTCTGCTTCTTGCAAAGCAGTACCCACATGTTGGCTTACAATTGTTTGTGGCTCTAGTTCTAGGGCACTGATGCTCTTCTACGTCCTCGGGCACTAGACATGCACATGGTGCAATACATATGTGCAGGCAAGTACTCATAGAGACTTTAATACAAATAACTGAACTGTAACTCATTCCTTTTCAATCTGTATAACAGTAAAGTAAATAAGAGAGTAAAGACATATCTTTAGAATTGTAATGATCAGTCAAATGGTCCTGAAACCTTTTAGACTAAGACTTTGTTTATTCAGTGATGCTCTTCACTTGCTCAGCTTTGCCTGTTCAGTAGAAAGAAGAGTGAATGGCAACTTAGTGAATACTTGTGAAATGAGTGAGAGCCATGGACTTAGCCACACTACTCAGCACCAAAGCATCTTCATACAGCATCATGCTTGTAGTTCAAGTGAGCAATTTGCTGTGTTTACAATTTTTAAATTGCTGAAAGCTATCTGGATAGTATGGATAAGAGGCAAGGTATACCTGAGCATAACAGGGGTGAAAAGAGGGACCCTTCTTAAATAACGACTTTGGAGCTGAGCTCCAAAGCCCTCAGTAATAGTTCAAATACAGAAGAAAAGGCTGTTCCAGTTTTGTTTTAAGTTTTTGTCTGTGTTGCTGTGGTATCCTGGTTTAAAGCAATCAAACACAGTAAAACAAAAACAAAAAAACATGTGGCAGAAAGTGTTTATTTGACTTACAATTTCAAGTTATAGTCTATAACATGAGGTTTCTGGCCCAGACTAGCCCAAGATCAGACCTGTTGCTGCTGCTTATCTGGACCAGCAATCCCAAAGTCCCAAAGAAACACACAGATGCTTATATTAATTTCATCCTATTTGGCCTGTGTCTCAGGCATATTGCTAGCTAGCTTTTTCATCTTAATTCAACCCATTTCCATTCATCTTTCCTGCTACGTGGCCCATGGCTTACCTATTTTGTTACATTTGCATCATGGGTGGCTGGATCACATCACTGTGTGATCCGCTCTCCTTCTCCTACCTATGCTTTGATTTTACACCTACTTCTATGGTGCCTGCCATAGCCAAAACAGTCCCTTTATTTCACAACATATAGACATCCCACATCACTTCTCCTTTTCTTTCTAATCAAAAAGGAAAGTTTCAATTTCAGCATAGCAAAATTACATATAACAAAACAGCTATCAAGCAAGCATTATAGTTACAATATCTAGTCTATTTGTATTTAACAAAATTAAAGGAAATATTCTATCATCTACTTTATCATTGTGAGTGTAAAGTTTCATATCTAATATACCTTTTAAAATAACTAATGAAAAGCTATACCTATAACTAATCTTCAACTAAATCAAAGACCACTGAAGGATATATTATTACCCAAGTAAACAGGAAGTGCTGGCAACTTCCAAAATCTAGAAATGACAGACATGACACCTGTCTGCCTGGACAGTCACCCAAAGTTCGTTTGTCACTTTGGGACATCCGTCTTCAGCCTACAGGCCTAAAGTCTCTGACCGACCTTTCAGTGAAGGAGGAAATCTGAAGGACTGCTCTGCCCATTCTGTCATGGTTTGTCAGTCGCTTCTCCTTGTGTCATGAAGATTGTCTGGTTGTTTTCTCTGCAAAGCAGGAGCCTGAAGGACCATCTTGGCTTGCTACACCAAAGTTCAAAGGTCACATTCCTATGGAACCTGCATGTCCAGTTTATACAGCATACTGTCAAGCAGTCAATACAAAAACAATTTCTTGTCCAGTGGCTAACTGTCAGCACAAAGAAAGTAAACTCCATATAAGTTTCTTTGATGCCCATTATTCCCTCGAAGTAGATTGGTGCTGCCAGGAACAGACCTGTCTCACTGTCCAGAAAAATCTAAGTTCTTAAAATATTTTAAATGTCATATTCTATAGGTCTTTGAAGTGTTTGAAGACTATCTACCTAATTGAAATATATCTTTGTATACCCAAAAATCTAACATGCCTATAACTTTGGTTATCACGGATAACTATTAATCTGCATTTCTTAATATAACATTATAATTTTAAAGGAATTGCATAAACATAATACCTTAAACAAGAATAGAAATATACATACAGTATAATAAAATTAACCTTAAATTTATATCAATAAACCAAAATCCATACCAATGTAAAATATTTTGAGATTAACAGGTGATTTTTTGGATTGAAGTAAATTCAATAGTCTTTCTTTTTAAAATCATTCATATACCATATCCCTCTTTTTCTCTAAGAAAGAGATTAACTATGTCCAATAACTATTTATTATGAAATCAAACATTTATAAACATTATTTTGGAAATTTGGGCATAGCTTTCTGTTACTATTTCCTGCTGATTGAGGGGCACTGACAATTTTTTGAGGGTCCTGAGGCTGGATCATCTTAGTCTGTAGCCTTAAAGCTGATGTGACCATCTCTTCTCATCAGAAAATTTTCAGAAAAAAAAGAAAATTTTCAGGTGGTCTTGGTGATGAAATCATAATAACCTGAAGTAATCTGCAGGTTCTCATCTTTTTTGGAAACAAAAGCAGAACCTCTTTTTCAAAGCAACATATCCTTAGACATAAATTTCAAAGTCAACATACCTTTAACGTATATCTTGGTTTAACTTAGCAGCCTTTGCAATCACTTGCAGTTAACTCATTAACAGTTAAAAAATTAAAAGAAACACAATAATAACTATAATCCAGACTATGTATTTTCCACCTTTGCATAGCTTATTATATTTTTATATTGTACTTTACTTTTTAGGAACTTTGTCTACCCTCTTTCTTTTCTCTTTAAAGCCTATATACATTTTACACACAATGTAACTCATTTAATGATTTTCTTCATCTGAATCTGTTTTATTGCCAATCCTTAATCATTATCTAACCAGAAGAACTTTTAAAATTCTGTGCAGCACTGTTTTGCCTGCTGACTCCACCACACTCTGTGGCTTTTCAACATGGCAGAGGCACCAGAGCCACACTTAGCTTTCCATTCTAGGAAGCAATATTAAGTATTGTGAAACCTTTAACCCCTCCAACTCTGGAGAATTTTAGAGTCCACACTGTCATCAAATAGAGCACTACAGTCACTGCTGTTCATGAACTCTAAGTATATGACAGCAGGATTTCTTAAAGAGATACTTTTTTTTTTTGCCAATAATGATGAGTCAGGAAGCCTCTCTTAATAAAGCTGTATCTCTGTTGGCTGCCAGCAAACAGAACGGACACAAGAAAATGCTGCTACCAAGAACTGTTTTTGACTTTGTTGCTTTTTTGTTCAATATAAACAGAAACCTTAAATCAATCACATGCAGCTTGTTGCTTATACCAAGTCTTCTGTGAGACTTTGGGAACCAGCCTTGTTCCAACTTAATGCTGCCTATACCAAGTCTGCTGTCACTTTGTCCATGGCCCGAATGCCATGCCATCTCTGTACCATGACCCACTTCAAAGACACTACTCAGGAGACAGCAACTTTTGGCTGTTTCTGTGATCTAGAACCCTTTTTAGAGTTTCTCAGTCTTTGTGTGGGTGTTTGGCTTACGTTGGGATGCCATCTATAGAATGAGGTTTCTGGCCACCTTAGCTCCACTGTTCAGACTAGCTCACCACTGCTTATCTGGACCAGCAATTTCTAAGTCCCAAAGAAACACCATGACATTTATATTAATTTCATCCTGTTCGCTCTGTCTCAGGCATATTGATAGCTAGCTCTTTCATCTTAATTCAATCCATTTCCATTAATCTGTTCTGCTATGTGGCCTATGGCTTACCTATTTTGTTACATCTTGCATCATGGGCAGCTAGATCACATCTCAATCTAACATGCACTCCTCCTACCTATGCTCAGATTTCCTGCCTACTTCTATGGTGTATACCATGACCCAAACAGTTCCTTTATTTCACAGCATACAGAAATACATTCCCACATTAATAATTCATCACTGTGAAAATGCCAAAGTGGGCCATGTGACATCCACAGACAAGAGCAGAGAGCAATAGACACACCTGTGCTCACTTCCTTGCTTGTTTAACTCAGCTCTGTTTCTCTACACATATATTCAAGAGCTCTTGCCTTGGGAATGGTGCTTCCCTTACTGGATTGACTCTTCCCACATCAACTAACTTCATAAGGTTATTTCCCTACAGACTTGGCTCACAGACTAACTGAAAGTAGTCTACCCTTCATTGTGGCTTGCTTCCCAGATGACTCTAGGTTGTGTTAAGTTGATAATTGGAAATAACCATCATAAGGAGCATTTTAATTAATTTAATTATTTATTGGTTAGCACTATATTAGTGTTGTGCTCAGTAGTATACATTGGTGAGCATGCATTTTAACCTTAACCCCAAGGGAGGTACAGTGTAGTACAAAAGATTAATGTTGAGTTAGGTAAAAGTGATGCCCTGAGGATATCTGGGTTTCTGGTGTAGATCCCTGAATGGATGACAATGATTCCACTTCTGTTATTAGTAGAGGTAAAAAATGCTTACATCAACAGGAAGACGAGCTAAGAATATAATATATTTTTCATTAAAAGGTTGCAAAACCTGATCAAGGACAAAAAAAATGTGGTTCTTACTGATCTGGAGGTTGGAAACTCAGGATTTCCTTGTGCCCCACTGACCAAAGGGACGAATTCATCATCAAGTGAGACATCAAGTGCCCTTATCCACTGAACCACCCTACCACTGGTCTAAAAATGTCTCTTTTTATGTTAAGCCAAAGCAAAATTTATCAGTCTGTATTTCAGAGCACATTCCTGATAGGCTGCCACATTTCACCCCATTCTGCTCTCTACTATGAAAAAGTTCTACACTGATAGATATGTTATCTTTGGGTCACCCTTCCAGTACCTCCTCATTGTGCAGAAGAAGCAAAATATAGGTTTTTTTTGATAAAGCCTCTTTCCCTATCAGTGAGGACTCTGCTCATTATATAATTATATCTGATGCTCTACCCCTTACCATCACAGAGTATTCAGTGCTTAAATTTAGGCAAATATTAATGTTCACATCACAGCTTCAGGCAACATGTAATCAATATATAATAAAACTGCAACAACTAAATTTAATTTTCTAAAGTGAATGTTTAAGAGAAAGTGCAATTTAAAACTAATCTTTATGCACATGTGAAAATTCAGAATAGAACCTTCAAATTATCAGGGAAAAGCATTTTAAAAACTTCACTTTTTAAAAGGATGTTTTTGATTTCTCAAAGAGAGTAATTACTATTGAGGTCATTTCAAGTTTTGATTTCCCTGGGGTAAATTTAAATTATGAAATTTCCTGCTAATTTTTGAGAGACACTAATATCTTTATAAATTCAGCTCTCCCCAAACTAACAATAAATATAATTGTTGGAGAATAGCATGGGGAGTAATTAAGATGGAAAGTATTGGAAAGACTAAGCTATGGAAAGAAAACAAAGTGCAGAAACTAAAGAAAAAATAGAGTGACTGAGAACATTAAAGACTAAATAGTTAAAATTACTACCATCTCATATATTATCTAAAAACATTCAAATGTTAGATTCATACTATTCAAGATAAACAGCCTTAAAATAATCCTTATACATTGCCACTTACCAATATTCTAGACATTAAGATATACGTTATGTTTGTTATTTGTTACTTACAATTTAACGTTGTTTATGTTATTGCCTTCCCCTCCCTGAGACATTACCTTATAATTATTCCTATTATATATAGTCTTATACTTAGTTTAAAATTTTCTTATATAAAAGAAATAGATGTAGTAGGATTCAGGCATTAGTTGGGGGAAGCTTAGAGGTGTATCTCTGGTGTATCAGAACTCAAAACAAGGCATAGCCAGACCCCACTGTGACCCGGGACACACTGACCTCCCTTCCTGTTTTGTTCTTGCGTTCTTGGGGAGCAGATCAGCAGCTCGGTGTGGGACAGCTTCACTCTCCAAGAATTGTCTTAAAGTTCAATTTGTATTGTGTGTGTTCGTATACCCCTCAATAAATATTAATCCTTTATATGACATATGGCAAGTGAATATTTCTGCAATACAAGAATCATGCAGATCCTTAAGAAATGATGAAACAGCAAAACTTGGAGTAAACTATCACTAAAGGTCTTAGAAATATAGACTAGTGTAGTCAAAAGTCTCTCAGTCTCACCTAGCCCCAAGGTCTGAAATCTCAGTTGCTTAGTCCCAAATAACTACACAGAGGCTTAAATTAATTACAAGTTATTTGACTTGTGGCTGAGACTTATTACTTGCTAACTTTTTCTCTTAAACTAACCCATGATTCTTATCTTTTCTTTTTTTTTTGTTATCCACAAATTCATGGTTTATTCAAACTTGATATGGTCCCAATATAATTTTTTTTCAAATTTTTGCCTGTTTATGATTATTATGAACAAAGAAGTCAAACTTTCTATCCTTGTATATCCTTATTCAAGGTCCCTTCTGCTCCCACCACATCATGTCATTCTTTCTTCTCCACAACTCCCCATCCCCTTCCTGGGCAGGCAGCAGGCAGTCCCATGGTCCCACTGACGCAATATTGCTTAGTTCAGTCTCCACTCCTGGCAGATTCAATTTTCTCAACCCCTCCCTCAAGAATGAGTCAGGTGTTCCTCTAGGAGGAGTGGGATCTGAGGAGTCAGTCCAGGGCATTTCTGATCCCAAACTATTCAGTGGTTGTGGTTTGCAGCTTGGGCATGCTTGACTTTTTTCTTGTTTGTTTTTTTAGAGTCCAGTAATGAGTGAGTACATCCCCCACTTATCTTTCTGAGTTTGTGATACCTCGCTCAGGAGGATATTCTCCAAGTCCATCCATTTGCCTGCAAATTTTAGGATATTAGTTTTTCTTACTGCTGAGTAGTATTCCATTGTGTAGATGTACCAGAGTTTGTTAATCCATTCTTCAGTTGAGGGACATCTAGATTGTTTCCAGGTTCTTGCTATTACAAATGATGCTGCTATGAACACAGTTGAGCTAATGCCTTTGGAGTGTGACTGTGTATCATTAGGATATACACCCAGAAGTAGTATTGCTGGGTCCTTGGGGAGATTGATTCTCAATTTTCTGAGAAACCTCCATATTGCATTCCAAAGTGGCTGAACAAGCTTACACTCCCACCAACAATGGAGGAGTGCTCCCCTTGCTCTGCATCCCCTCCAACATAGGCTGTCATCTGTGCCTTTTATCTTAGCCAATCTAACAGGTGTGAGGTGGTATCTCAAAGTTGTGTTGATTTGCATTTCTCTGATGGCTAAAGATGATGAGCACTTTTTCAGGTACCTTTCATCCACTCGTAATTCCTCTGCTGAGAGTTCCCTTTTTAGATCTGAACCCCATTTTTTGATTGGGTTATTCAAGGTTTTGGGCTCTAGATTCTTGAGTTCTTTATATATCTTAGAGATCAGTCCTCTATCACTTGTAGGGTTGGTGAAAATCTTTTCCCATTCTGTAGGCTGTCGTTTTATCCTCTTGACAGTATCCTTGGCTTTACAGAAGCTTCTTAGCTTCAGGAGATCCCACTTATTGATTGTTGGTCTTAGTGTCTGTGCCACTGGTGTTATATTAAGAAGTGGTCGCCTGTGCCAATTTGTAGAAGTGTATTTGACACTTTCTTTTCTATCAAGTTTAAAGTTGAGGTCTTTGATCCACTTGGATTTGAGATTTGTGCAAGGTGACAGGCTCAGATCTATTTGCATTTTTCTATACACTTCCATCCAGCTATGCCAACACCATTTGTTCAATATACTATCTTTTTTCCATTGAATGTTTTGGGCCTCTTTGTCAAAGATCAGGTGTTCATAGGTTTTTGGGTTAATGTCTGGATCCTCAACTCTATTCCATTGATCCACAAGTCTATTTTTATTCCAGTACCAGGCTGTTTTTATTACTGTAGCTCTATAGTATAACTTGAAGTCAGGGATGGTGATACTTCCTGAGGTTCTTTTGTTGAGTAAAATTGTTTTGGCAACCCTGGCTTTCCTGTTATTTCAAATGAAATTGAGTATTGTTATTTCAAGGTCCAAAAAATATTGTGTTGGGATTTTGATGGGCAGTGCATTGAATCTGTAGATTGCCTTTGGTAGAATTGCCATTTTGACTATGTTGATCCTACCAATCGAGGAACATGGAAGAGCTTTTCATTTTCTAATATACTCCTCAATTTCTTTCTTCAGTGATTTAAAATTTTTGTCAAATAGGTCTGTTACTTCTTTGGTTATAGTTACTCCAAGGTATTTAATACTATATGCAGCTATTATGAAGGTTAATGATTCCCTTATTTCTTTTTCAGCTCTTCTATCTTTAATATATAGAAGGGCTACTGATTTCTTTGAGTTAATCTTGTATCCTGCTACATTGCTGAAGGTGTTTGTCAGCCGTAGCAGTTCCTTGGAAGAATTTTGTGGGTCACTTATGTATATAATCATATCATCTGCAAATAGAGATAGTTGCACTTCTTCTTTTCGAATTTGTATCCCCTTAATCTCTTTTTGTTCCCTATTGCTTTTGCTAAAACTTCAAGAACTATATTAAATAGATAAGGAGAGAGAGGACATCCTCATCTAGTTCCTGATTTTAGTGGGATTGCTTTCAGTTTTTCTCCATTAAGTTTTATACTGGCTGTCAGCTTGTTGTAAAGTGCCTTTATTATATTTAGATATTCTCCCTGTATTCCTGGTCTCTCTAGGGCTTTAATCATAAAGGAGTGTTGGATTTTTTCAAAGGCTTTTTCAGCATCTAAGGATATGATCATGTAGTTTTGTTCCTTTGGTTTGTTTATATGCTGGATAACGTTTACAGTTTTTTGTATGTTAAATCAGCCCTGCATTTCTGGGATGAAGCTTACTTGGTCATGGTGGATGATATTTTTATACATTGTTGTATAGGGTTTGCCAAAATTTTGTTGAGAATTTTTGCATCAATATTCATGGGGGAAAATGGTCTGTAATTCTCCTTCTTTGTTGTGTCTTTGAGTGGCTTGGGTATTAGGGTAATTGTGGCCTCATAAAAGGAATTTGGCAATATTCCTTCAGTTTCTACTGTTTGAAATAGTTTGAGGAGTAACAGTAGTAATTCTTCTTTGAATGTCTGGTAGAATTCGGCGCTGAAACCATCTGGGCCAGGGCTTTTATTTTGGGGGAGGTTTTTAATGAGAGCTTCAATTTCCTTAAGGGTTATAGGCCTGTTTAGGTAATTAATCTGATCTTCATTTAATTTTGATAGGTGATACCTGTCCAGAAAGCTGTCCATTTCTTATAGGTTTTCCATTTTTGTTGAGTACAGATTTTCAAAATATGATCTGATAATTCTCTGTATTTCCTGGGGGTCTGTTGTTATGTCTCCTTTTTCATTTCTGATTTTGTTGATTTGAACACTCTCTCTCTGTTTTTTTGATTAGTTTGGCTAAGGGCTTATCTATCTTGTTAACTTTCTCAAAGAACCAACTATTAGATTCATTTATTCTCTGTATTGCTTTTATTTCAATTGTATTGATTTCAGCTCTAAGTTTGATTATTTCCTGCCGTCTATTCCTTCTAGGTGAATTTGCTTCTAATTGTTCTAAGGATTTCAGCTGAGCTGCTAGGTCCCTAGTGTGGAATTTCTCTAGGTTTTTCATGTAGGCATCTAGTGCTATGAATTTTCCTCTTAAGACTGCTTTCATTGTGCCCCACAAGTTTGGATGCGTTGTGGATTCATTTTCATTAAATTCTAGGAAGACTTTGATTTCTTTCTTAATTTCTTCCTTGACCTGGTTCAGCTGAGTGATGTTTAGTTTCCATGAGTTGGTAGGCTTACTTTGGGTTTTGATGTTGTTGAACTCTAACTATAGGCCCTATGTTACAAGGGATTATTTCCATTTTTTTATATCTGTTGATATTTGCTTTATGACCAATTATGTGGTCAATTTTGGAGAAAGTTCCATGAGGAGCTGAGAAATATGTATATTCCTTTGCGTTTGGGTGGAAGCTTCTGTAGATATCTATGAAATCCATTTGCATCATAACCTCTTTTAGACTCCTTATTTCTCTGTTGGGTCTCTGTCTGGTTGACCTATCCAGGGTTGAAAGTGGGGTATTGAAGTCTCCCACTATTAGGGTGTAAGAATTGATGTGGGATTCGAGCTTTAGCAGTGTTTCTTTTACATAAGTAGGTGCCCTTATATTAGGGGCATAAATATTCAAGATTGAAATCTCCTCTTGACCAATTTTTCCTGTAATGAATAAGTAATGACCATCTTGGTCCCTTTTAATTGCTTTTAGCTTAAAGTCTACTTTGTTAGATAATAGGATTGCAACCGCCGCTTGTTTCTTAGGACCATTTCACTGGAAAATCTTTTCCCAACCCTTTATTCTAAGCCTGTGTCTGTCCTTGCAGTTGAGTTGTGTTTCTTGTAGGCAACAGAAGGATAGCTTCTGTTGTTGTATCCATCTTGTTAGTGTGTGATGTTTTATAGGAGAGTTGAGTCCATTGATAAAAAGGGATATTAGTGACCATTGATTGATATTTCCTGCCATTTTTGGTGGTAACTTGTTTGTATTTTCTTTCTCTGGAGTATTATTCTGTGCAATTATTGATTGTTTTTGGTTTCATGCGTGTATCTGGGGTCCTTCGGTTGTAGTTTTCCCTCTAATACTCTCTGTAGTGCTGGATTGGTAAATAGATATTCTTTCAGTCTGACTTTGTCATGAAATATCTTGTTTGCTCCATCTATAGTGATTGATAATTTTGCAGAGTATAGTATTCTAGCTTGGCAGCCATACTCTTTTAGTGTCTGTATAACTTCTGACCAAGCCCTTCTAGCTTTCATCATTTCCATTGAATAGTCAGGCATTATTCTGATGGGTCTGCCTTTATATGTGAGTTGGCCCTTTTCTTTTGCAGCTCTTAATTTTTTTTCTTTGTTCTGTATGTTTTGTGGCTTGATTATGATGTGGCACGCTAACTTTTTTGGGGGGTCATATCTATTTGGTGTTCTGTAAGTTTCTTGTATCTTTATAGGCATTTCCTTCTTCAAGTTAGGGAAGTTTTCTTCTATGATTTTATTGAAAACTTTATCTGTGCCTTTGAGCTGGTATTCTTCTCCTTCTTCTATTCCTATTATTCTCAAATTAGGTCTTTTCATGGTGTCCCAGATTTCCTGAACATTTTGAGTTATGGCTTTTTTGATTTCAGTATTTTCTTTGACTGATATATCTATTTGAGCTACTGAGTCTTCCACTTCAGAGATTCTATCTTCCATCTCTTGAACTCTGTTCGTTATGCTTGTATCTGTGGTTCCAGCTATTTTCTTCAGGTTTTCTATTTCCATCTTTGCCTCATTTTGTGCCTTTTTTATTACTTCTATTTCAGCTTTTAGTTCCTGGCATGTTTCTTTAATTTTTTGGTTTACTTTTTCTTGGTTTTCTTTCATAGATTTGTTCATCTCTTCCAATTTTTGTTTGTATTTTCTTCTATTTCTTTAAGGCAATTTTTCATATCTTCTTTGAGAGCTTCAATGATCATCATAAAGGAATTTTTGGTGTTGCTTCCTTCTGTTTCCTCTTCATTGCTCAGTTCAGATCTTGTATTTGTCGGATCACCACTTTCTTCTGGAGTTACCTTGTTGTTCTTTATATTATTATGTAAATTTTTGCACTGGCGTCTGCCCATGGCTTCAGTGGTTCATGATTAGGTGGCTCCTGGACAGTTGTGGCACTCGGGCTTGTGTGTCTCCTGTCAGCTCTGAGGAAAAGGTCTGTTCAATCTCTACCTCTGCTCCAGGCAGGGGACTGAATTTCAAGTCTTTAATCTTTCTCTGTTTGAGCAATTGGAGGCAGGGTGGCCATGAAAATTCCCTCAGCAGCAGCAGGGGAACGTGGCAGTCAGAGTTTATCTCGGTCTGCTACAGATTGTGTGAGGACATGCTCTGCAGACAGCACCTCCATGATTCTTATCTATATTTAACCACGTGGCTTGGTACCTTTTTCTCAGTGCAACATGCTCATCTTCCTTATTCTGCATCTTCTGGTGTCTCCTCCTCTGCTCTTCCAATTCCCTGAATTCTCCTTACCTGGTTGCTTTGCCTCTACTTCCTGTCTGGCTTCTGGCCAATTAATATTTTATTAATCCATTATTTACAATGGCAAATACTTACAATGTACGAAGCATAGTTTCACAGCAGACTAGAAAAGTTTCTTCTATATGGAAGAAGATATATACTGGGCAGAAAAATGACTTAGCAGGTAAAGGTGTCTCCGTCAAGAATGACTACCTGAGTTCAACCTCTGAAACTCCAAAAATTTGTCTTCTGACCTGCATGCACAGGCCATGGCATGCACACACACACACACAGACAAAGTAAAGATAATATTTAAACAAGGCATTTCTATGTAGCTGAGAGAAGAGTGGCCTAAATATAATGTTTGAAGATGCTGTCATGACATTTGAGCACAGAAAGGAATATAAGTAGGGAGAATATAGGCAGCGATGCTGATAGTAGGGTACGGCTCTGGGAATCATGATGTGATCAGGCAATGAGGCAGAGAGGAGAGAAAGCCTGAGGTGGGATTGAAGTAAAGCTTCAGTAAGGCTGTGCTCATCATACAGAGCTCCAATGGTACTAGTAGGACGATATTGCTCTTGAGAACTTCTCCACACAGACTGTATACCAAAAGCTTCAGGATGCTGAAATAGTCATGAACTGCCTTGGAGATCCAAGGCCTAAGAAGCAGCATACTGTAAGTATATGAAAGACTCTGCAAGGTCATAGTAAATGATGCCACATTAGCTGAAGTATGACCCAGGAATCAGAATGCTATGCCTGCATGGTCAATGCAAAACCACTTAATGCATCAAGAAACTAGGTTTTCCAAATTACTAACAAAATGAATGGGAATGTAAAAAAACAAACTTGAAACATAGCCTACAAATGATAACATTTTTTCACGGACAAATGTCAAGTCTCTGACATTTGTGTTATTAAGCTAAGCCAAAGTTTTTATTTAATCAAGCCATGTTTGATTATTTAAAAGTGTTTAATTTTAGCTTAAATATAATCGTGGTGATTGATGTTAGAGCTATGCTAGTCAGGAAAATATATTCCTTTATATAAATATCAACTTTATAAGTTGATATTTGCCATATTAGTTGAACAAACACACATACAAGTAATAATAAATGGAATCAATTAGCTGCATTTTGTGTGTGTGTGTGTGTGTGTATGTGTGTGTGTGTATGTGTGTGTGTGTGTGTGTGTGTGTGTGTGTGTGTGTGTGTGTGTGTGTGTATGTGTGTGTGTGTGTGTGTGTGTGTGTGTGTGTGTATGTGTGTGTGTGTATGTGTGTGTGTGTGTGTGTGTATGTGTGTGTGTGTATGTGTGTGTGTGTGTGTGTGTGTGTGTGTGTAATAATAAAGAGGCATGAATTTGAGAGGGACAAACAAAGAGTTGCATGGGAAAATGAGTTGGAAATGATGTAAATACAGTACTTATGTTTGAAATTTTAAAAACTTAAAAATTATGCCAACATTTTATTAATAAGGCAGTAGCAATGTAGAAAAATTATGGTGAGTGCTTCTGGAAGAAGAGCAAATGAAGCCATGTGGACATGAAATGTGTTGTTAAAGGCAGACAAGGGAAAAATGGCATAGTTCTATTGGCCTTAACACAGATTGATTTTGTGCCAGCCAAGTTTATAATGTGCATAACAAATGAGAAGAAAAAAGTTTTTAAAAATAATTTCTAAACTAGTAATACGATCATATGAAAATATATATCTTACCAAAAAATATCTGCTTGGTGTGAATATTTTTAGAGATTCCCACTGAATATTCAAAGAATATTCTCTCTTCAAATGAATTATGTAACTAAAGTTGAAGATGTGAGATGAAAAAATATTCTACAGTGGTTATCAACAAGCACATCTAATCACATTGTTGAGTGTCTGGTTATGTCAGAAAAATAAGTTTCAAAAAATTATTAAATACAAATATGAAACCTTTGTCAAGAGTCATAACTTGTATGTATATTTTCCTATTTTGTTAGCTGCTTCTTGCCACAGTTGGTTGGTTGTTTCTTAAATTATATAGCAACTTTCATGAGCTGATATAGTACCATGTATTTTGCTTTATAAATCTTTGCTAAAATTATTTTCCATACTTATCTTAAGGCACATGATTTCATCCAATAACTTCATAATTTTATATCTTATATGTATGTCTTTGACTCATTTTGATTTGATTTGTGTGTTTAATGAGAATAGAGGGGGGTTATATCATTCATTCAGTCAACCTACACTTTTTGATTAGGACATTCTATTCAAGGTTATATTTTATATCTTATAATTTGCCATTTTTTAATCTGTGCTTTTATGTGCCCCTCACTCTTCTCTTGCTTGTCTCTGTGTTTTAGTGGCATTCTGTTTGCTTCTTTTTTTCTTGTGGATGTTCGTTTTTCTAGGGTATTGTATACACTTGTGCAGGGTAATGTCTTCTTGCTTCTGAATACAGGGCTCCCTTAAATACCTTCAGGCTGGTCCAACAGAAGTGAATTCCTTAACCTGCTCATCTTGATAAGACTTAATCTGCTTTATTTCTGAAGGAGGGCTTTGCTGAATTCAGCCCCCTGAGTTTCCAAGATTTCTCATTTCTGTGGGAATGTTTGTAAGCATGACTTGGCATTTTTCCTGTGCTTTGGTGCTCTTTCTCTGTCTTAGACTCTGGATGGTTTACAGGCTCTTTTGGCCTACACAGAATCTATTTTTATTTTCTGTCAAATTCCCTGAGGTCATTTAAGCCTGGTAGATATAGAGGTTTATGTCTTTCTCATAAGATGGGAAGTTTGAGGATCAAATAAAATTTTTATGCCCTTTTCCCTATCCCAGACTTTCCATAATGTCAATATTTGCTTAATTATCACATAGGACTAGAGGCTTTTTTAATTTTGCTTTTTGTATAAGTGACTTATTCTAAGAGATTGCTTTTAAGATCAGAAATTCTCTCTTTCACTTTTCCTCTGTTTAAGGTCCTGGACTCTGTTTTTGAACCTTATCAGTTGAGTTTTTCCATTCCAGGACTTCTTTTGGGATTTTTTTTTATTATCTCTATCTCACATTCAAGTCTCTGTGAATTATCCTCCTAGATTAATTGAAATGGCTATCTTCTCAATGTAGCCCATTGAATTTCCTTGGAATTATTGTTTTGATTTTTATCATGTAGCTGCCCCACTTTACCCCACTTTGGGGTCTGAGCAATGATGCTCCTTGGGAGGCATCAACTTGCCTTGTTTTTTATTGTCATACTTCTTGAGATTCTCTGGTGATATTTGTGTATCAGGATCTGTGGTTTCTACCAACTTGGTAGCATGGCTTTGGTAGTAAAGACGACTATAGCATGTCTTAGAGTGACACTTTTTGGGGAGTTGGAGAGATGGCTCCGTAGGTAAAAGCACTAACTGCCAATTCCCAGCACCCACATGGCAACTCACAACTGTCTGTAACTCCAGTTTCAGGGGATCTGACACCCTCACACAGACACACATGCAAGCAAATACATAAGTGAACATAAAATAATGAACAAACAAAGAAATATTTTTTTAAAGAAGAAAGAGAGAAAAAAGATATAAAGGAAGACAGACTGGTACATGTGAAGGTTTAGTTCTGTCTCCATAACCTTCCTCATGTCATAGTCAGTGGCCCTGGGTGTCATGAGCTGGAAATAGCTTGCTGAGAAAGTGCAGTTTTGCACACGGCAGCATGGAATGCACATCAGCATTTTATATAAATGTAGAATGTAGCATATAACAGTGAGATGGCACTCAGACCTCTCCTTAATCCCAATTCTGTGGGCTTGGAAGTTCATAGAAGCAGAAGGAACTGAAACATTTTATGGCCATAATCTGTGTCTTTGTATCACATTTGCCACATTCTTTCATATCAATCTATGAAGTCCCTTCTTCAAAATGTAGGGCAACGTTGCATTCTATGTCTGATTTGGCTTTCTCTGGCCTATCTCTTATAGCAATGAAGACTTCTTCATGCTACAAATCTGGATTCTAACTGACTATAAGATGGTCTTAGTTTTTTCTCATTTTGCCAGAGTACCAGCATGTTGAAGGAGCCTGACAAGATCATTTCAGTCATTTCATTTTACCTGCCTTGTAATTCCTTTTTTTTCTTTTATACAGATGCTGAGCATGCAGAAAGAGCTGCTTTCTTGTCTACAAATTACAAGACAAACTTCCAAGGAGCAGGAATTTAAACTAGTAGATTTCTACCACATAGGCAGGAAAGTGTCCCACTCACTTTCAGTGAGGGGGTGATCACACATCCAGAAATCAAATGATCTCAACCAAAACACATCTTTCCAGAATCTGCCTTTGCAGACCGAGGATGTGGATGATGGGACTCTCTGATAACCAGGCTCTGAAAGAAGGTGTTTATAGAGGGTGTTTTTAAGAATTACTTTATACTTTGAGCAGGATGGGAGAAGAAATCAGAAGTCCGTATGTGGTGCACATTCAAAAGCAAAGGCCAAAGTGGGCACAGAAGCACAATGTTAGACAGACTTCAGATAAATACTCAACCATGCATCACAATTGCCCAGGACACAGGCAGGAACATAGCATGCAGTGTGCATTCACTAAGTATCTGTTAATCTTATACACTGCTAAATTAAAAGAAATGAAAAGAAAAACCTTCTTAAAAGAAGAAAGGGAAAGCACAGTATTGTGGGAATTTATAAGCTGTTCACCAAACTTACAACCCTTGGAGACTTACTAGACCACTTTCCCCAGCCTTCATTAGAGATTCATATGACCATGTAGCTAAACTCAGAATGGTGTAAGGTGAGCATTAAGGATAAGTCCTTTTTATAGGCTTGATCTGTGTGAAGATGTTCATTTTGCTCATCTGGAAGCTAAATCTAGAGAACTTCTGGAGGAAAGAGTGAGTTCCAAGACACAAAGGGACTCTGTCAGAAAGCCCATGAGGGACAACATCCACCATTAATGGACTTTTAGTGAAACTGAGGTTTAGTTGGAGAACCCCTAGACTCTGGTGACTTCTTTGCAGCAATAGCATTTTTCTGGTGGTCTGAAGGTCACATGTATAATAAAGGGATTAAAAGACTCGAACAGAACCCCTTGTGGGGGGAAACATATCTCTAAAACAAGAATGAATATTTAAGTTACTTTAAAATAGTCAGGGAAAGAGTTTTAAGTACAATAAGATCACTGAGATAATTGAAGATGAATGAGGGTGCCTATTGAAATGCATTAAGTAGAGACAAAGTTCATTTTTAGAGAAACATTTTCCCAAGACACTGAGTAATGATGAGGATTCTAGTACTGAAGTCCTGTGTAAACTGTACTGTATGCATTTCATGTAAGTCTGGGTCATGATCACTTTAAAATGTGTTGCCCAGTCAGTGTATTACCAGATTTTCCAATACTCCTCAGGATCCTTTATAAAACCTGCCTCTACCAATTTTCCATGCATATAAATATACATGTGCTTCCTCACTCCTGAGTGAAGGCAAAGAATGTGCTCATATCAGCAGTAAATTATAAGATGAAGTAGATGTAGAAACACAATGTTACAGTTTAGATTGATTGTGTATTCTTTCAACTTCATTGCCAAATCCATTATGTACAATGATATTTTGAATTTATTATTTACTAGTTTTGGAAAAACTAGCTAACTTTTCAAAATGAGAATCTGAGAATTAGAAATGGGTCATTATTTCCTTACAATATTTATAATTATTAAAATCTTATTTAGCCTAAGTAGTGAGCCTTACAGATAGAAAATTCCATCACATTATTTTTTATTATGAATGGCTGTCTACAGATGCCAACTTCTACTAAGAGAAGTAAGCCGCAGGAGAAAAGGCTCAGAGCCCCTCAAGGCACATTTATTTGCTACAGAGCTCATATAAGTTCTTCCACTTCTCTGTCCTTTCTGCCAGCTGCTTCTCAGAGGGGTCTGCATTTTGTGACTGCCTGTCAGAGCAGGCCTTCTAGTCTGTCAGCCAAGCAATGGACAATTTGGCTTCTCTCTGTATCTACACTCTGAAGTTCCATGTGATGACATGTAGTTAATATAATTAGTCTGGAATATCAAGAGAGTCAACCACAGAGCCAAGTCCTGAAGGTCAGGAAATGGTGACCCACACCTTTAATTCTAGCTTTAGGATAAGGAAAAAGGAAGTTAAGACAGGTGGGCTGAGGAAGAGGCAGGTGTTTCTCAGCTTTCACAGACACTTCCCTGCTTCCATTCAGCTGAGGACAGAGAGACTTGCAGTTGGAGGATTCCTGGAGACAGGCCTGAGATGCTGATTGGGTGGGAAGTGGCTAAGGTTTGTTTCTGTATCTCTGTGATATTCCAGATTTTCCCCAATATCTGGCTCCAGATTTTCATTATGTAGCAAATAGAATTCATGTGATAGCTCCACCTTGAGTTTTTCTATAACATATTTCTCATTGTTCATCTCAAAATCTTTAGATTCTTTAGTTAAATAAAGAAATCAGATTATTGAGAAAATAGAAAAAGAAAAGAAAAACTAGACCATCAGGAACTGTGCTTAATAAAAGAGGTATGTCATTAGTAAGAAAAAGCTATCTTTTTACATTAAATCTTTAATTAGTTCTGGACACAGCCCATATTTCTTCTCTTGTACATATTTGACATAAAAATTAAAATTGTTCATAAAGATTTTTGTGTCGCTTTGAAATTTATAGTGGAAATGCATAGAAGTCTCTCAAGGCCAGGTAAATTAATTCATTGGGAAATCAGCTATCTTGAAGGTAGAATGTGCTATGTGTTAGGGTTCTGAATCAGTGCTTAAGTGATTATGCAGTGTGCTTAAGGGCCTGAAATCAATCATCAGCAAAAACTACATATATACATCCTACATACATACATTCACACATACATACATATATACATGCATCATACACACATACATCATACATACGTACATACATGAGAAAAGAAAAAGATGTATGCTTTTAAAGGCATCACATTGCGACTCACCCAAAATCCTGATCTACCACACAATAGTAAACGCTGAAGGCAGGTTAAGTACAGTGCAGGATACTTACAGCATTCTCCACACAGTTGTGTGAAAATGGACGTGTGAGGTCTCTTGAACTTGCTTCTCTGACAGTGCAGGCAGAACCTTTTTTCTCCCCCTCCTCATTACAAAGATAATCTTCATGGATGAGAAAAAATTTTTCTTACTCTAACTCAGGCTAATGGCTGTCCTCTTCTCTTGAGGCTTTCTTCATTTTAGGCATCCTTGCAGATAATTCAAAGAGAACAACAAGCTAACACTAGAGTATCTTTGGTTCTATTTTTATGTATTTCTTTCTCTGTGTGTTTATGTGTGTAGTTATGTGTATATCATGGAACTTGAGCAGAGGTCAAAGGGTAGTTTGAATGACTCAGTTCTCTTTATCCACCAAGTGGCTCACAAGGCTCAGGCTTGGTAGCAGGCACCTTTACTTGTTGAGCCATCTTGAGATCCCAGAATATGTTGTACACCATTTAAACTGGTACTAAAGCAGTGAGTGCTCACTTCATCACACGGATATTCCCATCCATTCCCATCCAGGTGAAAGCCCCACTACATAAATAGAAAGCTGTGCAGTTAAACACACAGGTTGTTTGAGAGATAAAGTTAGCACCACATCATTCTTCTTACTTTGCTTTGGCAATGATTCAGTTTTATTTCAAAATTTAATAGTAGGAGAAAACAGATGCCTAGTGAGATTGTACTGGGCACAGGAAAGAGAAAGTTAATATATGATGTTAGGATGGTACCCATAGCTGAGTTCAACAGGAAATGGAAATCTGTTCTAAGCCTCACATGTCTTCTGTTTCCTAGCATCCATTCTCTACTAACATTTTATCTTCAAGGATACCTGAGGATTACAGTAGCCAAAGCTAGAAAATAATGTGCTAATTTTTAAGTTAGGACAGGCAGAAAGCAGAAGTGATGGGGTGACAGTGTTGTGTCCCAGTAGAGTGTCAAATAAAAACAGGGTTCCACCATGAGAAAATCCTGAAAGGTCTAAGAAGATGGAGCTGTAATCAAAAGTAGAGAGGGGACTTTCAAGGGGAAGCAGAGGAGGCAAGGAAACTGTTGCTCAGAGTCAACTTACGGTTTTACTGAGCAAAACATGTGCTGATAGCTTTGCTAGATGCCAGGTAGGTGGGACAGAAATATAAGAATTCCAAAAGAATGCAAAACACTGCTCATGATGCTTACATGCTACAAGCAGAAGACCTCATGGCCTCTTACTGTCTTGAGAGAAGAATAGTCTTGGGAGTATAAAACTGAGATGAGTTTAATAAGGCTAAGAGTGTAAAGTGATATTTGGTTTACATTGAATTGGTTGTGCATATTATTTCCCTATCTGCCAGGGTTTACTTTCCTTCTTATATTTCCAATATCAGTATCCATGGGCCTTTTTCCTTACACATTTTCAAGTGTATCTTTTCTTGAAAGAACAATAACATCAAGTCATCCAGTTATTAGTATCTTCTCTCCTCAACCAACCCTCTCAGTGGTAATCTGTTGACCTCCCTTCCTTCCCTGTAGATTGGACCCTTGGTTGTGTCTTTTGCTCTGATTATCTAGAATGGGACCTTTGCATGTGTTTTTCTTTCTGTGGAAGAAGCCAGGGCATTAAATCAGGATGCAGAGTTAGATATTTCTAAGGCAGACACAGAGAGTGGAGGACATGTTCTGTTGCATATTGTTATCTAACTTTCAGCCCTCCACCTGGTGGCACACAAGCCAGGACACCTTATTTAGATATAGTCAGCACTACTAAAATAACAAAACATCTTGTGAACACCAAGTTTAAAGAAAAAATATAGTCTTGGTCTTAAATGATTTCTTTGCTTCATCTGACATTACTGCCTCCTAAACACGTATAATTTAAACCAGTGGCATAACTTCAGATAATGATGGCATGCATTAGAGACTTGTGTTGAAATATGTATATGTACATACACACATATATCCAAATAGATCTACATGTGTGATACACAGTTGTGGAGGCCTATACTCTATTTGCTCTGCATTTGGATAAAAGTTCTTCATCTCCAGATGGGGAAATTCACACAGAAACAGAGACTTTTAGGATGGATTAAAGATCAGAAGAGCAAGCTGATGCCTAATATTCAGAGACAGTGGAGAAGTCTAGGTTAACCCCTCCCTAGTTCTACTGGACCCCTCCTTGCCATTTACATGTCCTCTTCCTCCTTTTCTTTCTGTTCCCTCTTCTTCCTCCTCCTCCTTTCTCTTGTATCCCGGACCTCTGGCCAATAGTACACAGGGCTATGTGACTATGATGATAGTCATAATAGCATAAATAAGAAGTCTGTCCAGGCTGCTATATAACAAAATATTCTAAACAAAGTACAAACCACAGAAATTCATTTGTCATGGTTCAAGATCAAGACAGTAGAATTTTATTGTTGAAGGTCTGTATCTTGTTCATAGATGGTACCCTCTAGCTGTCTGTACACAGGGCATGAGTGATGAGATCTCCTGGGACTCTTTTATAAAAATAGTGAACCCATTCCTAAAGTTCTGCAAGCACAAACTCTACCTCCTGTTGATATCATGTTGACATGGACGTTTCAACAGATGAATTTGTGGAGTATGCAGGATATTTGTCCAAAAAATTAGCTGCAAGTGTTAAATAACTATACCCAAGATGAGCTGCTGTGAGATAATGTTCTTGTATACTGTAAAGATTTGACATTCATATTGGCTTAATAAAATGCTGATTGGCTAGTAGCGAGGCAGGAAGTACAGGTAGGGTGAGCAAGACTAAGAAAATACAGAGAAAAGGAAAGGCAAGAAAAGTCACCAGCCAGATACAGAAGAAACAAGATAAGAATGCTGGACTGAGAAAAGGTACTAAGACAAATGCCTAAACATAGATAAGAATTATGGGTTAATTTAAATGTAAGATCTGATTAGTAATAAGCTTGAGCTACTGGCTGAGAATTTATAAGTAATATTAAGCCTCTGAATCAATTATGTGGAATGTGGCTGCCAGATATTTGAGAGTTTCTGGTGTGACAAAAACTTTTGACTACAATGACCTGTTTTATTGCTGTATGAAAACAAATATTTGTAAATCTGTTCAATGCAAGGATATGAGAGCCTAGCTAAAACGAAAGTTTAAAATTTTTCTTATGGAAACTATCAGCCTTCTACTTCTCTTTCAGAAAGGCATGGGCTTGGATAATTGTCAAATTTATTATTATTAGCAGATTATAACCTAGAGTGAGCACTGCTTAGGTTTTTATAGCAAAATACCTTTGACTAGATGATTTGGCCACAGTTTTTGTGTCTCTCACAGTTTTTGGAGGTTGACAGTTTATGGTCATGGTTCTAGAGTTGAGTTATAGGAGACTTCACTTCTTGGATTTCAAATAGCATCTGTCTCTTTCTCTGGTTCTCTTTTTCTCCTTTTCTCTCCCTCCACCCCTATTTCCATCTGTATGGGAGAGAAAGAAAAAGAGGTAGAGAGAAAGACAAAGACAGAGAGTCGGTGACAAAAAGAAAGACACACAGAGAGCCTTGGTAGGGTGAGAGAGCATACCCAAGAGAGCACTAATTCTAGCCACATTGTGGGTGAAGGTTTCAGCCTATGGACTTTGAGGGGCCACATTCAGGCAAAAGCATGTATCTATTGTAACCTTACCTGATACCAATTTCAGCCTCTCAGTGGTATGCTCCTATAGTATCTTAAGAGATGTTAACTAATCTACTTTGGCAATAAGTAAAACTTGGCTTAGGACATTTAAATAACCATCCATGTAATAAGGAAAAGAAAGGCTGTAAATGATGTTATAACTTCCATCAAGATGCTAATTTCAGATTAGCTATAAATCATGCCACTAGTTCAAAAAATTGTGTGGAAGGGAATAAAAAAGATAAACTAACAATGAAAATCAATTTTAAAGAAAGACAGAAGATAAAGAAATAGCCTCCAAGCTACAAATTTTGCACAAATGCTGTTAAAAGCAAAACTTACAGCAAAGTTTTACAGAAAATCTGGTGTGTTAGGAGTCTGCAATAAACAACACCATGGAATAACTTCGTTTATAATAACACATAAAATGCCTAACAAGAAGGCCTAACTCTAGATGACAGTGCTTGATCTAGTTTGTTCTTTTGCTGCTGCTGTAAAACATTGAGCCAAAACAACACTGAGGAGGAAAGGGCTTGTTACATCCTAAGGATTGTGTTTCATCATTGAGGCTAACGAAGGCAGGAACTGAGTCAGAAACCACAGACCAATGCTGCTTACTGGCTTATGCCAGTCTCATGTTCAGCTATGTTTCTTACATACTCCAGACTCTCCTGCCTAAGGATGGTACCTCCTAGAGTGGGCTGAGTCCTCTTAAAACAATTAGAGATAAAAAAAAATACCCAATAGACCCTGTTAAGAGAACCTAAAGATGAAAATGCTTGGAGGTAGTATTTTCCAGTATCATATACATTAAAGAACTAAACATTATATTAGCAGATGTTTTTTAAGCAATGTATTACTTGTCCTTTGTACATGTTTACAATATACTTGATCATGTGGATTATGACCTAGTTTTCCTCTCAAACCCCTCTTACTCTCCCTGGCTACCCTCAACAAACCCCCTTCATCCTTTATGGTCTCCTGGTTTGCATGCAGTGAGTTCAGTTAGTGCTGCCCACATGCACATGAGTTTGGAGTCACCCACCAGGTCATGAGTGACTCACTAATGGCCATACACTGCCCCCCCCAAACAACTGGTCTTTACCCATCAGCAGCCAACTGCTAACAGCCCCTAGCTAGGACTGAGGTTTTATGAGCCCCTCCCCATTCCATGATGAAAATCTGTGACTTAAAAACATAATCAGTGAGATTATCAGACCCAGGGATATGTGGAAGAATTTATTTGGAAAAGAAATACAGGAAAAGAAAAACCACAATTCCACTAAGAGCCCATCACACACTTATATTTTCTGAAATTACAAATATTCACCAACTGTGTTTCGGGTTATGACTTATTAGAATCTTAATATCCTAAGGAGGATGAGAATGGCGCAGCCACTATGGGACATAATTTGACAGTTCTGTGAACCCTATTGTGTTGGTCCTTGGAGCTGCTATCTATCACAAAATGCCTCACACTCACAGGTTATCTTGCACTAATCAGGGCATCATCAAAGTGTCAGTTCATATTTCTGGTGATAATCTTCTCTCTGGTTCACAGATGGTACTTCTCACTGTCCCCATGGGCTAAAAGAGCGTAGGAAGCTGTCCAGCAGCCCCTCTCAAAGGATCAAACTGCTAGCAATACAGAACCAATGTATGAATTCCGTGAAGATCACAAGAAGATCAAGGAATACATAAATATATCTAGCTACTTCATTTCTAAACATTTATCCAAGAAAAATTAAAACATACATATACAAAGACTTGTACATACATTTTGATGGTAAATTTACAGCAAAACTTATAGATCATACAACTGTTTGTCAGGAAGTGCATAAGCAAACATGCCACAGTATATTCATTCATTGGATTTCTACCTAGCCAAAGAGCAAACTATTGATCTATGTTATAATAGAGTTGAAAATCAAAGTATTATACAAAAAAAATCTAAGAAGAGATAATATCTAATGTAGGGCACATTATATAAGCTAGAATAAAAATCTTTGTTTATAATATCCCTTTTTTAAAATAAATAATCTGAGCTTACATAGAAATGACTTGTTTTAGAAGGATACAGATAGCATGCAAAGCATGTCTGGAAAATCTTGTAATATCATAGAGCCAAAGCTCTTCATTCCACACCCATCCATCTTGACCACACATAATAATGAAATATGTCACCTGACCCATAGGACAACTGAAGAATCCCCCCATTCTCAAAGCTGAATAAACTTGAGGAACAAAATGTATCCATACTGGTATAGACAAGAGACAGACTAAAGTAGCAGTAAGGCTGAAGGTGTCCCCCATGTACTATTACAAAGTAGGTTTCTAGTTAGTTATTCTGTCTTAATTGAGAGAGAACATAACTTCCTACACCCACACATTCCCATGCATGGCTGGCTCATAGTGACTTCCTTCCAAAGGGTGGAAACAATAAATATATGTGGGACCCTGAGAAACACTGCTGCAAACAGGTGTTCAAGGCCAATATCACACCATAGGTCCTGTCCACTGTGAACCCTTGATGCAAAGTAGTGGAAGCCGCACCTGCCAATATTGATTTTCCCACAAATCTATGAGCTTTGACTACTTAGAGAATGTCATCCTACAAGAGTTCCCAGGACTACCACAGTCATGAAATACAAAAGAAGAAAAGCCACCATAGCCCAAAGGACCTTAGGCAGCCATTACAACAATCAAACAAGGTGTCCTGGGTGGGATCTTGGTAAATATAATGATTAAAGAAAAATCATATATACCCTGGGCACTACTCAATAGCCACACAGCAGCCTGCATTCACTAATCATATTAGTGTGATTAGCATTCTGTATGAGTATACAAGAAGCTTCACAGAGGACACACTCTCTTTATTCTCTGCTAGATTTTGCTACAAATGCACAATTATGAAAAGGAAGGCTTATTAATAAAAGTCTTAAAAACACATATATCTAAGGTATATAGAATAATTTAACATAACGCTTAGTAAACCAGACAGTGCTCTTTAGAAGCCCTAATATACAGGTAGACCACCTGCTTGCCTCATTTATCTCCTTCCCACCTTTATTCCATGTCTTGTCCCTGCCCCTTGCAGTTCCCACACTTCACTTTTTTTTTTTAAATCACTTGATGCCTTAAGGACATACAATAACTGCTTCCTTGAATTCTCTTCTACCTCCCTAGTTCTCTCACATCTAAATTAGTCAGCGACAACTCATTGCTGAAATAGTCAACGCCCAAAGCCAGTGGTTCAATGCAACAGAGATTTACTTCTCATATGTAGTGCCGCCCTGGTGATTCAGGCACTCAGCTCCTTGCCTCTGGCCTCTCTGGAGTTCTGGAGTCTTGCATGTATCCTCTAGACGTGGCTGAGAGGAACTGCAATGCATCAGCATAACTAGAACCTGGCCACACTTAATAGAATTTTCCAAGGGACCAGCTCAGCTTTGCATAGGGTTTATTTAAGACAGCATAAAGATGGCTACAAATCGTGGATAGAGCATGGATATCTATTATGTATGTATATAAATTATGATTGTGTATGAAACATACCACATTACTCACTCCTCTTCAGTGTTCTCATGAATTTAATAGTGAATTATTTTTAAAGCTCAATTATTCTAAGCGTAGAGAGACATTGAGGAAAACATTCTGTTTAGCCTCCCACTGCAGATTTAGTTAGAGCTGAAGGGAACCTCTTAGGACAAGCCATCTCCTTACACAGGTAGATGTCTGTTACCAAATGTCTTCCACTCTTAAACTGCTAAGTCACATTGGTGGTCCTCGAAAAGAGTGTGACCCACTTGTCATAAAAACAATTTGAATGTGTTTTTAGACTTAGGAGCACGTTAGGTAAGCAGCCAGTAGTATACACACAGCAGTACTTGCTTCTTTTCAGTTTGGTTCTCAGCACCCACATCCAACCCTCCAAAACTACCTGAAACTGCACTTCTAAGGGCTCCAACCACTCTTCTGGCTTCTGAGCACAATATGACATATATTCACAAACATGTAATAAAAATTAAAATATTGGCAAATGGATGGATTTGGAGAGTAACACAGGCCCAGAAAGATAGACATGATATGTACTCACTCATAAGTGGATTTTAGACACAAAGCAAAGAATATCCAGACTGCAAACCACAACCCCCAAACAGCTAGGTTACAAAAGGAACTTAAGAGAGACATCCAGAAATTATTTCTGGGCAGGGGAATAGCGAAGATCTCCTGAATAAATTGGGATCATAATGGGGAGCATGTAAGGGGAAGTGGGAACAAATCATGAGAGGAGATGGTTGAGTGAGAGGAAAAACAGAGAGGGAGAAAAAAAGAAGTGGAGATCTTGACAGAGGGAGCCACTGTGGGGTTAGAAAGAGACCTGGTGCTAAGGAAACCTCCAAGAACCCACCAGATGTCCCTGGCTAGGACTCCAAGCAATAGTGGAAAGGTTGTCTAAGCAGAATGTCCTCTATAATCAAATGAATGACCGCACTAATTGTCATTATAGAAGCTTCATCCAGCAATAGATAGAGGCAGAAGTGGATATCCATAAGGACCAGGTTGAACTCCAGGTTCAGTTGAAAAGAAGAAAAGAGGAGAGAAGAGAAGAGGAGAGAGGAGGAGGAGGAGAAGAGAGAGAGAGAGAGAGAGAGAGAGAGAGAGAGAGAGAGAGAGAGAGAGAGAGAGAGAATATGAGTTGAGGAACCAGGACCATGAGGAGGACACCCACAGAGATGGCTGACTGGAGTTATTGGGAGCTCACTGACTCAGAAACAATTGCTAAGGAACCTTCAGGAAAAGGAACTAAACCCTCCAAAGGGTTTAGTTGGAGTGTCTGTCAAACTGTCAAGTGAAGTGGGCAGTTGATGGAGCCTCTCACAATAGGATCAGAGTATAATCCTGATGCATGAACTGACGCCTCAGAGCCCATTCCCTACAGAGGAACACCTAACCCAGCCTTAATACTGGGATGAGGGACTTGGACCTACCTCTACTGGATATGCCAGACTGAACTGACTCACCCTGGGATTCCTTGCCCTCCTTAGGGAATGGATGTGGGGAAGGGGTGGGAAGGGTAAGAGAGGATTGGGACAGACTGGGAGGAGGGAAGGGAGGGTGACCAGTAGTAGATATGAAAAAAAACCTTCTAAATGAAAAAGAAACAAAATTAAAATATTTAGAATCATTTTCTATACATTTATTTTAAAGTTATAGTATATCACTCTCATGTAGAATCTTTACAAATTTGAAATCCTTATAATTTCACTTTAGATGGGCTTTATTTTTTCTCCCTACTGGGCCTGGCTTCTTAATCGATAGTATAAAAACTGATATGCTTAGGAGGCTTCTTCCCAGAGCATTTGATATTCCAAGTGGAGCTCAGACTCCTGGGAAGCAGGAATGCCAACCCCAGAGTTTTGGATCTAGCTGGTGATTGGCTAGGGAGGGGCTTTGGGCGGGCCTTCCTAGAGTGCGAGGCTTGCTAGAAAGCTATGGAGAGAGTCTACATTGTCACTATTAGGCTTTGTAGTATTTGAGATTGTGAGGATTCGCAAGGCAAAAAAGAACTTACTTCCCTTGTGCTTTCCCGGAGGAACATGAAACCAGGAATTATTGGGACTGGAGAGAACCCAGGGAGCCTTAAGGAGAGTGGCTAAGAATGGGTTGCAGGGTTTTAGTGAGGACTGTAATGCAGACTTCCTAGATGCCCTGGTTTCTTGCCCTGGAACAAGTCTACAGACAGCAGGAGCCCTTTTCACGGCACTGGCCACTCCAGCGCGGGACGCTTGAGCACCGGCAGACACAGAAAAGTCTTTTGAAGAACTCGCCCAGTTCAGAGACCAGCGTTCTCTAGCTACTTCTGCTCTCACCCACTGCCAGGTCAGCACGACTGCCACCCTTCCTCTGAGTCTGGGTGGAGGATAAGGACAGGAGCTGACCAGCACCGCCCCTCCCGACCAGGAGGTGGAGATCCCAGGGTCCGGCGATTCAACACCCACTTCCCCCTCCTTCTGCCCCTATATCACCGGCACCCCCTCCTCCTTCCCTTTTCCCTCCTCCCTAGAGTCAGGGGAGGAGAAAAGGGGAGCTCCGGTCGGTCGTCATGACTGAGCTGAAGGCAAAGGATCCGCGGGCACCCCACGCGTCGGGAGCCTCGCCCTCCTCCACCCACGTCGAGTCCCCCTTGCTTGGACGCTTGGACCCCTGTCCGTTCCAGAGGAGCCCGCCATCGGACGCATCATCTGAAGTCTCTCCTATATCCATCTCCCTGGACGACAGATTGCTTTTTCCTCGGTCCTGCCAGGGTCCGGAGCTCTCAGGTGGAAAAGCACAGAACCAGCAGTCGCTGTCCGACGTGGAGGTGGAGGGAGCCTTCTCTGGAGTTGAAGCTACTCGTGGGGCAGGAGGCAGCAATCCCAGAGCCCCGGAGAAGGACAGCAGACTCTTAGAGAGTGTCTTAGATACGTTGCTGGCTCCCTCCGGGACCGAACAGAACCAAGCCAGCCCTCCAGCCTGCGAGGCCATCACATCTTGGTGCCTCTTCGGATCAGAGCTTCCAGAAGACCCCCGCAGTGGCCCTGCTACCAAGGGGTTGTTGTCCCCGCTCATGAGCCGGGCCGAGAGCAAGGCTGGGGACAGCTCTGGGACAGGAGGGCAAAAAGTGCTGCCCAAGGGGCTGTCACCACCCAGGCAGTTGCTGCTCCCGACCTCAGGGAATGCTCATTGGCCCGGGGCAGGGGTGAAGCCCTCTCTGCAGCCATCTGCGGTGGAGGTGGAGGAGGAAGGTGGCCTAGAGACTGAAGCCTCCCCTGGTCCGCTTCTGAAGAGCAAACCTCGAGCACTGGAAGGCTCCAGTAGCGGAGGAGGAGTTGCAGTCAGTGCGCCAACGGCGGCCCCAGGAGGCGTCACCCTGGTCCCCAAGGAAGATTCCAGATTTTCCGCTCCTAGGGTCTCCTTGGAGCCAGAAACTCCACTGGCGCCCGGGCGCTCCCCACTGGCTACCACAGTGGTGGATTTCATCCACGTGCCCATCCTGCCTCTCAACCACGCGCTCCTGGCCGCCCGCACCCGGCAGCTGCTGGAGGGGGACACCTATGACGGCGGGGCCTCAGCCCAGGGCTCATTTGCCCCACCTCGAGGCTCGCCCTCCGCTCCGTCACCGCCAGTGCCCTGCAGCGACTTCCCAGACTGCACCTACCCGCAGGACGGTGACCCCAAAGAGGACGCGTTTCCGCTCTATGGCGACTTCCAGCCACCAGGCTTGAAGATCAAGGAGGAGGAGGAAGGCGCGGAGGCAGCTGCGCGTTCGCCGCGCCCCTACCTGGTGGCTGGAGCCAGCGCCGCCACCTTTCCAGATTTCCCACTGGCGCCGCCGCCACGGGCTCCCTCCTCCAGGCCGGGAGAGGTGGCAGTGGCCAGTGGCCCCGGCAGCTCTGCGGTGTCGCCCGCGTCCTCTTCGGGGTCCGCGCTGGAGTGCATCCTGTACAAAGCAGAGGGCGCGCCGCCCACGCAGGGCCCGTTCCCGCCGCTGCCCTGCAAGCCCCCGGCCACCAGCTCTTGCCTGCTCCCTCGGGATAGCCTGCCTGCCACCCAGGCCACCTCGGCAGCCTCTGCAATCTATCCGCCTCTGGGCCTCAATGGGCTCCCGCAGCTGGGCTACCAGGCCGCAGTGCTCAAGGACAGCCTGCCCCAAGTCTACCCGCCCTATCTCAACTACTTGAGGTGAGCATCTATTTGCTCTGGACCCTGCCCTCCTCCAGCAGCTCAAGGTAACAAGGTGGCCACAGGAGGGCTAGGCCTTGGAGACCAGATATCTTCTCACCTGTGCTTCCCTTCTTCTTACGTTTTGCAGATAGCTTTGTTGCAGAGCCTCTTCGCAAACATTTTCTGAAAACAGGACCACCCTGATTCAAAACTTGCACGGTCACTCTTTAGTTGTCCTGAGAATGGGGGTGCCAGGCTGGGGGGGGCTTTATTAAATTCAATAAATATTTTCTAAGAAGGACATGGACCTTGGGTGTGTGTGCTGAAAAGGATGAGGTGCTAAGGCATGATTCCTCTGGGAGGGGTGGGGCCTAAATGTGGCTTTAGAACTGAATCAGAAACACCTTAAGGATCTGGGCAGATCTCTGACCCAATTTCCCTAGGGATCTCTAGAGGAACTTGTTTGGAAGGTGGGCTTAAACTCAGGTGCAGTGCCCCTAGAGCATTGCATCCTTATGTGGTCTCAGACATCCCCATTTTCCTTTTAGGTATTTTCAAAAACATTTAACTTCACATGCTGAAGTAATGGAAGGGGAAAAGAAAAAAAAAAAAACACTCAGGTTTGTGGTGCCACATGCTGTGACTAGGCAAAATAAAGTCTATATGTTAACAATACCTCAAAGTAGCATCTATAGTTAGATGTTGGAGCAATCAATCCTTACAGGGCTGATTTCAAAACGGAACTACTGCTAAGTCCAGTTAAACTCCCAAAGCTCAGCAGTGTTTGCTATGACCCAGCATTTAGGAAGGATGCCATATTTCATCCACCAAAGGCAAAATCACATCTGTAAAAGGAGCTCTTTTTACATAAGAGTTTCTAGCCTTTGTGAACATAAAAGGATGTGTTGCCTCTTTTATTACTGCTAATGAATGGCTAATAATATGCATGCTCAATGAACCTGTTATACGTAGTAAACCAAGTAGCAAGTCTAGTTCAGCTGACTTTGACACATGTCTGTAGTGTGTGTGTGAATGAGTGTGTGTGAGTGAGTGAGTGTGTAG
This sequence comes from Sigmodon hispidus, assembly GCA_004025045.1. Classification (NCBI taxonomy): domain Eukaryota; kingdom Metazoa; phylum Chordata; class Mammalia; order Rodentia; family Cricetidae; genus Sigmodon; species Sigmodon hispidus. The sequence continues at coordinate 59,183 of PVIH01010024.1, forward strand.
TGTGTGTGTATTCCTGGGAGCTGGGGATGTGGTTCAGTTCCTAGAAAGGTTGCTTACTTATCATATGCTAAACCCAGAGTTCTTCTCCCAGAACCTCATAACCTGGACATGGTGGCAAATGTCTTCATTGACAGCACTTAGAAGCTGGCCAAAAGTTCATGAGTTCAAGGCCAGTTTCTGGTATGTAGCAAGTTTAAAGCCGTTCTGGCTATACGAGACCTGTATTAGAAATCTAAAACACAAACCAAAAGCATAAAGTAAATAATATTCTATGTAAAAAACAAACAAAAAAAATCTTTGGTGTCATTGGTGCCAGTTTAAGAAAGCTTTATCTATCAGACAGCCCTGTAGCTAAAACTAAATGGAGCCTGTTTTGCATTTCAAGGCCAGATTCGGAAGCCCAGAGCCCACAGTATGGCTTTGATTCTTTACCTCAGAAGATCTGTTTAATCTGTGGGGACGAAGCATCTGGCTGTCACTATGGCGTGCTCACCTGTGGCAGCTGCAAGGTCTTCTTTAAGAGGGCAATGGAAGGTAGGCCCCTCCTCCTCATTCTCCTCCATGTCATTGTCGATGCTTTATACATTTACTTTTTCCTTGTTTCTAAGAAATAGTGACATTTCTTTACACTTTAAAATGTGATGCCATTTTAACAGTATGTGTTGCATACAATATCCAAGAGTGAATGTGGTTGACTATTATAATTATATGCTGTGTGATTCATACTTTGAACAATACACTCAAGTCCTGCCACTGAGGACTACTGACAATTCATCAGTTCTCTTCCTGTCAATATACCATTTTACTCAAGTGACATATTCACATGTATTTACTACATAAACAAAATGCATGGTATTTTATCAAAAGAAAAGTTATAGTAATTAAAATTATATTACATGTTCAGAGTGTGGTTACACATACATGACATACATATACACATAAGAGAACATGTGATGCAATTCTCTGTGTTTGTCATATTTGTAAATATGTATTTATATAATGTGTATATAATAATTTTAAACAAAAGTTTAGTTTCCTTTTTTTGCTGAGCATACCCTTGTGTGTACAAAATAACAGGAGTCATTGCTTGGAATAATGGACAACCTGAGCTTCACAGTAGCCCAGTTTTTGCCGGGATTATACTGCTTTAAGTAAAACCTATACATTTCAAAAGAACATTTTAGTTACCTTCCACAGAAACATTTAACATTTCTTCCACCTCAGTAAAAGCCAAGTCAAACATGTTTGCAATTAGGGAAATAATACATTTAAAGATCATGTCACAATTTGATGCAGGAGATAAAAGTATTTTCTAACAAGCTGTCACCAAGTCCTGAGGTTACAGATGGACCAAGGCTGAGGTTGCCCATTAGCTATTTGTTCTCCTTGCTTCCTGGGGGTCTGAGTTTCAACAGCCTCCACTTATAAGCAGCCAAAAAATAATTGGAGCATTAATACTTTAGGGGCTTCCAGAGGGGCTCTGCATGAAAATAATGTCTTTTGCTCACTTTTAGGTTTTTCTTCATAAATTATTTAAGTGTTATTGAATGTGTTTGGCTTCAAGGACCCCCAAGTTCATGAGGCACCACACAATAGCATATCTGAGACAAGCATCTTAACTTTCTAGACTTGTTAGTAAATTCTTGTGTTGCCAGAATTTTTCCTGTTCCCACAGCCACTCAGTCCCAAATGTTTATATACAGAGGTTTATATTAATTACAAACTATTTGGGCTATGGTCTAGGTTTATTACTAACTATCTCATTCACTTTAAATTAACTCACTTCTATTAATCTATGTATCATCACATATCTTGAGTTTTTACCTATGTTCTATTACATCTTGCTCAACCTGGTGGTTCTTAGTGTCTCCCTGACCCCACTTTTCTTCTCTCTGTATCTTCTCCCTTGGATTTCCTAACTGGCTATATCCTGTCTTACCATAAGCCAAAACAGCTTCTTTATTAACTGATGGTAGCAACACATATTCACAGCATACAGAAAGACCATCCAGAACAGTCTTGATTGCTATATGTACCTAAAGTATATGTATTTTATATATACCTAAAGTACTATAAATTTATAATTGAGCATCCCCTTTTGGAGCCTCCAAAGGCCAATTATTCTAGCCTATTTCTGTTTTACAGGCAAGCAAGTCTCAAAGACACAAATCTGGATATTATTAGCAGATGCTTAGCAGATCTATATTAATGCTTTTGACTGCAATGCTTCACATTAGATGGTGTCCACAATATGTGTTTTTGCTTTGCAGAAGTCCCTCCACCAAGTCCATACACAGTAAGAAGATCACCTAATTGTCATTATGCTTGTAGTAGCATCCCAGTTTACTCTCAAAAGGCATTAGTAAGATGCTATTTTCAAACAAAGTAGCAGATATAAAGCATCTCATTCAACAATACTTATAAGGAACAACTAAAATCAGATATTCATAAATCATTCATGAAGTTAAAGCAAGGTTTAATACTCTGTGTGTAACCTAGCCATGTACCAATTATTACATGCTAGTTATATTTAGATTTATGCTAAAGATAGTCTCTCTTATAACTTCATTCTCCTCTGTCTTGAATACAAAATGAGAATAATAATCATAGATAAATTTTAAGGAATAGATTAAATGAATGTATATGTATCATGTTCAAAGTGTTTCTGCTACATGAGATTTCTGGCCTTCTCTGGGTCAGAGGTTCAAACCTGCCCTTGTCCACTTTCTTCCCCCAAAATGACTCAGTTGCTTATATTAATTTCATCGTTTTTGGCCTATGTCTCAGGCATGTTGCTAGCTAGCTCTTTCCTCTTAATTCAACCCATTTCCATTAATCTACTTGGCCACAAGGCCTGTCCCATAGCTAACCTGGGTTCCTTACATGGTTCTTCCTTGGTGGCTGGAATGAGTCTGCCTGACTCCACCTTCCTCCTACCAGAATTTCAATTTCCCTGCCTACTTGTATGGTGATGGACACAGGCCAAAACAGTTTCTTTATTTACAGAATGATATTCACAGCATACAGATGAACATTCCCACCTCACGTCCTCTTTTCTGTGTAATCAAAAATGAAGGCTTCAATTTTAATATAGAAAAAGTACATATAACAAAGCATCTACCAAGCAAGAATTACAGTCACAATATCTAGTCTATTTGTAAAAAAATTCTATCATCTACTCTATTCTTGTGAGTCTAGAGTTTCATATCTAATATACTTGTAAAAAAAAACTAAGAAAAACTATACCTATAATTATCAAACCTTCAACTACATCAAAGACCACAGAAGGATATAAAATTACTCAAGTAAACAGGAAGTGCAAGCAACTTCCAAAATCTAAAAATGACAGGGATGACACAGGTCTGCCTGGACAGTCATCCAAAGTTTCTTTATAATGTTGGGTCATCATCTTCAGCCTACAGGCCCACAGTCCCTGGCATACCTTGCAATGAGGCAGGGAATCTGGCATAGTTTATCAGTCACTTCTCCTTGTATCCTGAAGGATGCCTGGCAATTTTCTTTGTAAAGCAGGAACCTGAAGAACCATCTTGACTTGTTCTGCCAAAGTTCTGAGGTCACTTTCCTATGGATCCTACATGTCCAATTTATATAGCATACTGTCAAACAGTCAATAAAAGAACAGCTTCTTGTCCAGAGTACACACCTCCACCAAGCAGAACAGAGGTGCTCACTCAACTTAAGTTTTTGGTAGCAGGGAATCTTAAAAAGACACAGTTTTTGCTGATAAAGGTGAGTCAGGATGCTTTTTAAAGGAGTCATTTCTCTGCTCACTGCCAGCAAACAGAGCAGATCCAAGAAAATGCTGCTACCAAAAAAAAAAAAGTTTTTGATTCTGTTCCCTTTCTGTTCAATATAAGCAGAAATCTTAAATCAATCACATGCAGCTTATTGCTTCTGTGAGACTTCTGGAAATTTGCCTTGGTTTAATCTGCCTGCCACAAACCCGCCATTTTGAATTCAAGCCCAAACACTACACTGTCTCTGTACCATGACCCACTTTAGATATACAATTTGGGAAGCTGCTTTTGACTCTGTTTCTGTGCTCTAGAATGCTTTTTAAGCTTTCTCAGGCTTTATGTGGATGTTTGGGACCCCACATTGGGCACCATCTGTTACATGAGATTTCTGGCCCCATTTGGGCCAGAGGTTCAGACATGCCCATGGCTGCTTTTCCCCCCAAAAATGACTCAGATTCTTATATTAATTTCATTGTGTTTGGCCTATGTCTCAGGCACGTTGCTAGCTAGCTCTTTCATCTTAATTTACCCATTTTCATTAATCTACTTGACCACGTGGCTCGGCCCATGGCTCACATGGGTTCCTTGCATGGTTCTTCCTTGGTGTCTGACTCCACCCTCCCCCTACCTGAACCTCAATTTCTCTGATTACTTCTATAGTACTGGACACAGGCCGAACAGTTCCCTTTTTACAGAATGATACTCACAGCATACAGATGAACATTTCCACCTCAGGTTCCCTTGGTGGCAGTTTCACCTTTAAGAAGCTTATAATATAGCTGAAGGGTTAACATGTTTTAAAAAAAATTCAGTAAAGATTCTCAATAAGAACCCTGATAAACATTCATGAAATTTAGATTTATATGGTTTCCTACAGGAGCAGTGAGCAGGGACTAGAGTGCTACAAAATTTTCTGGTTCCTGTTTAACTTTGGTTGTGTGTGTGTGTGTGTTTGAGAGAGGATCACTATTTCTGGAGTCAGTTCTCTGCTCCCACTTTTGCATGGATTCTGAAGATCAAATTCAGTCTGTCAGGCTTGCATGTCAAACACTATAACTGCTGAGCAATCTTGTCAATCCGTGAGCCGTGATTTGTAGGTTCTAGAATATGGGAACATAAGAACATTGTGTGGGTAAAGGGCAGAGGGGTTTCTAAACACTGAGAAGAACTGTGAAGTGCACAGCCTCAGGGAATACAGAGTTGGGTAGAGTTTGAGTGAACTGGGGATCTGTGAACAAATACAAGTGAGTAGATAAAAGCTAGGAGTTTCCAGAAATGAGAGATAACCTGAAGGCTTTAGTGGCTGGGTAGGAATCACAACAGAGCTGGACTATGAGTTAGTCCAAGACCAAGAGCTGTGGATAAGCTGGCAGAACCAGAAGGGGAACATAGGTAAGTTAACTGATCCAAGGATGTGAATGGTACTAGACATTGCAAAGTGCTACCTATATCCCAGGACTAAGTGTCATGGGCTCCACTGAATTCACAACAGCTCCACACAGAAGCAAGCTGTTAACATCCTCCTTACTCAAGAGGGGATTATGACAGTTAGGAAGTGTCAAAGTCTGGATCTAAACTCAGACATTATGCTCCAGGTCTCAGCCCTCAGTCACAGAATTTTCTTTCTCATAAGTAGAAACATAGACTTATTTGTCAAGGGAGAAAACATCTAGAATGCTAAGCAATAATATTAATAAAATATAAAGCTGAGGCTAACAAAAATGTGTCATAGAGAGATGTACATCACATTAAATTTATTTTGGTGAAGAGCCATGGAGAAAAGGCATCCCAGATGTAGAGAGAGTATTCTGATTGGCTGGTTCCTTACCCACCTTAAGAGTGGGAGATTGTTATATGTAGTTTCTGGCCCGGACTTTTGGGTCTTGTCCTAAGGTTTTGACCCACTGATCCGCAGTCCCACAGTCCCACAGAGACACAGGTTTCTGGACCCGACTGTCTAGTTTAGCCCAGAGGTTTGGACCCACTCTCAGCCCTGCTTAGCCTCAAATAATCACACATAAGCTTATATTAATTTTACACTGATTGATCTAGGGTTCAAACATATTGCTAGCTAACTCTTTTCTCTTAAAATAACCCATCTTGTTCATGTAGCTAGGTACCTTTTCTCAGAGCAGCATTTCAACTTTTTTCCTCTATGTCTGTCTGTGGCATCTTTATTCTGCTCTAAGATGTTCCCAGGGTTTTCTTAGTCTGGTAGCCCTGCCCACACTTCCTGTCTGCCTCTGATCAATCAGCTTTTTATTAAACCAGTAGGAGGGACAATTATTTACAATAAAACATAATCTCAATACAAGAGATAGACAACTGGTTTTACATGAAAGAAAAAAGTGGGGACCCACTCAGGAAATAGAAAACATGAGTGAGGAGAAATGGCTTCTCTTAAGCTCAATGAGTCCAGTGGTTGATAAGTCCATTAATCTCTTTACCAAAACTCTGACAAGATCAGAATAAACAAGGAAATGGGCAGAAATCACACAATGTCTATAAAAAAGATAAAAAGAAAAACACCCACCACTTCTACTAGTGCATGCCAGCAGCCTGGTCTTGTGGGGAAAGGAAGCATTTCTTCTTAGCTTACTCTGTGTGCACAATAACCAGAAAAATACTATTAATTTAGCAAATAAATATTTTGCTGTGTGAACTTGTCATCATAAGTAACTGCTCATTATTTGAATGTTTTACTATGTGACAACATTGTTAGTATAGACATTTAACATGGTACAATTGAGCAAATACTGTACTATAATTGAAATGCATTATTTATAAGACTCAAACTTCACAGCATAGATATACTTGTAATTGTTTTGTAATATTATAACATTTTAATTTAGGTATTAATTATTTGTGAATAAATTACCTGAATTATATTAATTTATGCAATAACATTCTGAGTACCTGTCATATCCAGGCCGTATGCTAGGCACTGGTAGCAGATAAATAAAGCAGAATACATATAACTGGCCACTGCTTTAACAGTGACATTCATGAAAGGACAAATACATGCTCATAACTAATTGTATATATAGCAATTTATTCATGAAGTGTTTGATTACCTGAAACACTGGCCCCTTGTTAGGAATAAGGGAATTTGGAAAATTGCTGTATTAGAAAAAAGCCATTATGGATAGGCCTCAGAGAAAACAGGGCATAAGTGAAACTGTTTCTTTCAACTGATGAAATAACATCACTGTGCAGAGAGAAGAACACTATAAGACATTCCTATTAACCATGACAGCTGTGCACCTGCTGGGACCACTGAGTCCTGAATGTTCTAGCTGCCCAAGGAACATGACAGTAAAATGTGCTTTAAAAAAGATTGAAATATTATTGATAAAGCATAAGTCCCCATGATCAACACTCTTAATCTCTCATCGCTATGATTCTTCTATGTCTCTAACTCAATATTTTAAAAGATGTGTATATAATATTGGAAAGGATTTAAAAATGAATTGTATTATTTACTAGAATGAATCTATCTTTGGTATCATTATCCATATTGATTTTTTTCATTTACTGATGGTATATATACATGCATTTGTGTAGTATTAAGTTTCTGGGCCCTACTTTCAAGGCTAGCCCTGAGGTTCTGACCCGCTGTTCCACAGTCTCAAAGAAACAAACAGATGCTTACATTAATTTTATGCTGATCAACCTAGGGTTCAGGCATATAGCCTGCTAATTATTTACCCTTAAACTAACCCATAATTCTTATCTTGTTTAGCCATGTGGCTCAGTACCTTTTCTCAGCAGCATTTTAACTTCTTCCGTCTGTGTCTCCTGGCATCTTTGCTCTGTTCTTCCTGTTCCATGGGAACACTTATAAAGGAAAGCATTTAATTTGGGCTTACAGTTTCAAAGGTTTAGTCTATCACCCTCATGGTAGGGAACATAATGATATACAGGTCTACATGGTGCTGGAGAAGGAGATAGGAGTTCTACATCCATATTCAAAGGTAGCAGGAAGAGAGAGACACTGGGTATAGCTTGAGCATTTGAAACCCCAAAGCCCATTCCCAGTGATACACTTACTCCAACAAGGCCACGCCTACTCCAACAAGGTCACATGTCTTAAACACTCCTAAAAAGTGGCACTCTCTGATAACTAAGCATTTGAACATACAAGCCTGTAGGGGTCATTCATATTTAAGCCAAAACAATGTGAGTGCCTGCCCGTGTATGTGCATGCATGTGTGTTTTCATGCATTGCATTTATATACAAATGCTTACAAAAGTGTATGCTTGTGTATGCATGCATATAATATATATGGATATGTATGCATGCTTGTGTGTATGTTTATATATGTGTATGTGCTGAGGTGTATGTGTATGTGAATACATATGTGCCATATGTATGTGTGCATGCATGTGGGAGTACATGTGTGAGTGTATGTGCATAGTTCTAACTTGCTCTTTTAAACTCTGTATAATGCTTTCTAGGATGAAATTCCTCTTATCCAAGCATTGCTGAAGAATTTCTTGTATTTGATAAATATCTGCTTCATTCTCCAGAATTTAAGTCATTTGATGAAACCTCTAACATATTAAATCCTCCCACTGCCAACACTATTTTATTCACTGATTGTATTCACTTCAAAGTTATCTATTTTTGCTACATTTAAAAATAGATTATACTGGGCCTACAGAGATGAATACATATGTAATCCCTGCTTTCAACCACTACAAAAGTAGAAAGAGGAAATTCAAATGTAATAACAACCAAATCTAGGCTCTCAAATGTACACACATACACACCATGCATGTATGAATAAATACACACACATACATATACATAAGCATGTATATGAATAAACACACACACATACATGTACATATGCATATACATATATACATGAACCTTCACTTCCATACAGACACACATATGAACACACACATTTACAGAGAAGCATTCACACATGTCTATGTATATGTTCGCACACACATGCACGCATTCACATACACATTCATGCATGTGTGCACATACACATGATTTTATGGAAGGAACATGAAAACATTATGATATGGTAGGAGACAACACTACAATATAGGTGTCCATAGGGATGCCTGATGTCCCACTGCAACATCTGATGTTACACATCTAACAGACCCTGCCTATATATCAGTCTAACACATGTAACTCCTTTATAAATCCAATAAGATAATAGTGCTCTATTATATCTGACTTTTACCAAGAAATGCACAAAGAATTATCACTTTCCGTGAAATCTGACTCTAATGTCTGTTTCTGTCTTTTAACTCCTACTTCTCTGATGTCTCACCAGATTATTCTCCATTTGAACAAATATCCTTTACATGTTTTAGAAGTAAACACGACCTTTTCCCTGGAAACTGGGTCTAGCACAGTGTTCCTTAACTCAGTCCCAGTGCTTTCTCTGCTCAGAGCAGCTTTTCATTGTGCTGTTTATTTGATTTATGCTTCTACTCCTGAGTTTATTTAAGCATATGATTCTAAGCTAACACAGACATACACAAAGTCTTCTGTGACAGGAAATCCTTAGGTCTCAGTCCAGTGCTTAGTGGTGCCAGAGCAAATCCTGGGCATGTCTTACTCTCTGGGGACATCTTTGACATCTGGGAATAGACAAAAAGACATTTGGTCAGGATTTAGCATCAGAATGCCTATAGTCTAATAGAGCATCCACACTGACACCTAAAAGCCATGCCTGAGACATAGAGCTGCGTTTTTTTCTCAGCAAAGTACTGTCTCTGAGGACCTAAATTAAGACCAACTTTAAAATGGACACATTGGTCACTTTTTTTTGGTTTTTAAACCCTGTTATCATTTTTTTAAGATTGCTACACATATATTTACTTTGTGTTCAGCTTTCCCTCTAAATTTTTTTTCCATCTCTGTATATCCTTATTCAAGGTCCCTTCCCCCTCCTGCCACATCAGGTCATTTTTCTTCTCTGCAACTCCCCATCCCCTCCCTGGGTAGGGAGTAGACAGTTCTATGGTCCCACTGACCCAATAATGTTTGGATCAGTCTCCACTCCTGGCCAAATCCAGTTTTGTCCATCCTCCCTCAAGAGTGAGTCAGGTGTTCCTATAGTTGGAGTGGGGTCCGAAGGGTCAGTCCAGGGTGTTTCTGATCCCAAGCTGTTCAGTGGTTGTGGTTTGCAGCTTGGGCATGCTTGTTTTTTTTTCTTGTTTGTTTGTTTAGAGACCACTAATGAGTGAGTACATCCCTTGCTTATCTTTCTGAGATTGTGATACCTCACTCAGGAGGATATTCTCCAAATCCATCCATTTGCCTGCGAATTTTAGGATATCAGTTTTTCTTACTGCTGAGTAGTATTCCATTGTGTAGATATACCACAGTTTGTTAATCCATACTTCAGTTGAGGGACATCTAGGTTGTTTCCAGGTTCTTGCTATTACAAATAATGCTGCTATGAACATAGTTGAGCTAATACCTTTGGAGTATGAATGTGCCTCTTTAGGGTATACACCCAGAAGTGGTATTGCTGGGACCTTGGGGAGATTGATTCTCAATTTTCTGAGAAACCGCCATATTGCATTCCAAAGTGGCTGAACAAGCTTATACACCCACCAACAATGGAGGAGTGTTCCCTTTGCACCGCATCCTCTCCAGCATAAGCTGTCATCTGTGCCTTTTATCTTAGCCACTCTAATGGGTGTTAGGTGGTATCTCAAAGTTGTTTTGATTTGCATTTCTCTGATGGCTAAAGATGAAGAGCACTTTTTCAGGTGCCTTTCAGCCATTCGTAGGTCCTCTGCTGAGAATTCCCTTTTTAGATCTGTACCCCATTTTTTGATAGGGTTATTCAAGGTTTTGGGATCTAAATTCTTGAGCTCTTTATATACCTTAGAGATCAGTCCTCTATCACTTGTAGGGTTGGTGAAAATCTTTTCCCATTCTGTAGGCTGTCGTTTTGTCCTATTGACAGTGTCCTTGGCTTTGCAGAAGCTTCTGTTATCATTTAAAGCATTGAAAGTCACATAGGAAAGTACCCCTATAGTCCCAGCCTTAGGGAGACTGAAGCAGGAAGACTATGACTTTAGAGCCATCCTAATTTACAAAGCAAGACCCTACTAAGTGAGTCATGTATTCTGTACTTGTTCCATATCTACTTAACAACGTATAGAAGGAAAGATGAATATAATATTCACTACATATGTTCATGCAATTAAATATAGGATGCATGCTCCATTTAATTTCTCTTTAGAAAATTTGTCTTTCTCAGTTAACTGTTCTTTGTTCTTTTATAATATAATGATTCTTAAAATGCCCATTATCTTTCTATCTCTTTTCTTTCTTTTTTCTTTCATTTTAACTTCTGTAAACTAAAGAAGCAAATTTTTATGCTCACAAACTTTAACATATTATAAGTTAGTTTTAAATTCATTTAATCTCAATTGCTGTTACATTTGCTCTTTTCTTGACATATTTTCATTACACATCTTTTTTCTTGAGATACATTATAAAATATAATCATATCTTCAGGAAAATAAGCACAGATTTTTCATATTCTTTACTGTTCCACAACCAAGGACCAACATAAAAAATTATGTAGAAAAGATAAAAGAAATAACAGAATGATTATCATTTATTTATAAATGAAGGACCTCTTCTTGATTTCTGCTTTGTGGATTAATTTATGGTTAGCTACCCCAGTAGACTGAGGCAGGCTCTCTTTTTCTCCATATAAAGACAACATTAAGGAACAGCAAGGCAGGAGGCCTCACCCTGTGTGTCTGCTGGATACTGCCTTTTCAGTAGATGATACAATACTCTGTGCCAGAGACTAGAGTATGTGAGGAAGTGGTCAGTGGACAAGCAGCATCAAAGTCTGGTGGAACGTAGACTTGAAAAGCAGTCAGTGGAAGTGGAAAGAAGACAAATGGTTAGATACCTGTCTTCATACAGTTGAAACCATGCTAAATACTTTAGATTATGCCTTGTATCCTTCACAGCAACCCTTCAACAGAATTTGCTATTTCCATGTTAGGGGTAAGTAGCTCAGGGCTCAGAACTCATGTCAATGAAGTTCTCCTTTCATCTTACAGAAGCAAAATGTGGACTGTTAGGACTTCCCTCCCTGTACCTTCACCATGTATTTCTTTATTGAAGCAGAACTTTCGAGCTATCAGAAGTATGTCCCAATGCATCTTATGCTATTGGTAACTCAGAATGTAATCCTCAATGACTAGAGCTAGTGCCTACCTCAAAAACTAAAAGAAAAGTGAAGCTGAGCAGAGCAAAAGCAGGGAACCCCAGGTAGTAAATCTCCCAATCTTACCTGCTGAGCTGTCAAAGCAGAGACCAACTGAGCAGGAACTTCCTAGACTATCCAGGAGACAAGAAAGTTTTCCACTGATGTTTGGGCATAGTTTGTGCAGCTGGGACCAGATGAATTTAGGTTTTTGCTCATTGGACCCCATTTTTTCAACTGTACAATGCTTGTTTTGATACAGAAGTATATGGGAAGAGTTGATGAAGTAATAAAGCTGGTATGACCAGACAAGCTAGAGTTTAAATAGTCATTGCTTCCTGTACTATAAAGAACATCTTACGGACCAACTGCAAAACTAGAAGTGAGTTGCTGGAGTGATGAAAAAAGAGATTTCAAGTTAAGGTTATAGATCATATGACATGGAATTGCATTGACTGTTTCTTTCAGAGAAGTTTCTGTTGAAGCTTGAGGCCTTACAGGAGCCTCTGTGATGATGATGATGATGATTTAGAAGGGTTTTTTTTTTTCATTTTACATACCAAGCACATTTTCCCTTCTCTTCTCCCTCCCACTCACGCCCAGGTTTTACCCCACCCCCACCCCTGCTTACTCCTTAGAGAGGATAAGGTCTCTCATGGAAAGTCAACAGAATCTGGCATATCAAATTGAGGCAGAAACAAGCCCTTCCCCACTGCATCAAAGGTGAGGAAAGTGTCCCTCTGTAGGAAATAGGCTCCAAAAAGCCAGTTCATGAATTTGAGATAAATCCTGGTCCCACTGCCATGGCACAGTTTGTCAAACTGCCCAAGCCTCACAACAGTCACTCACACTCAGAGGGCCTCGTTTGCTACCACGAAGGCTCCCCAGCTGTCAATCCAGAGTCAGTGAGTCCCCAGCAGCACTGGTCTGTATGGGTTTCTCCATCATGCTCTTAGTCCCTCTCTTCCTCATACAATTCCCCCCACCTCTCTCTGACTGGACTCCAGAAGATCAGCCAAGTACTATGGATCTCTGCATCTGCTTCCATCAGTGTTTATGTGGTTACTGGCCTGGACTTTCCTTCTAGTTCTGAGGTTCTGGCCTACAGACCCACAGACCTGCAGACCCACAGACACTTACATTAATTTTATGCTGATCAGCATAGTGCACAGGCATAACTTGCTAACTCTTTACCCTTAAACTAATCCATGATTCTTGTCCTGTTCAGCCATGTTGCTAGGTACCTTTTCTTAGAGAAGCATTTCAGCTTTTTCCTCTGCTCTTGCTGGCACCTCATCCAGCTCTCTATGGCATCTCTGCTGTATTCTCCCTGTTCCCAGTTTTCTTAGTCTGATAGCCCCATCCGCACTTCCTGTCTGCCTTTGGTCAATCAGCAATTTTATTAAACCAGTAGGTGGGACAATTATTTGCAATATAACAACATAATCCCACTACACTACAGCTACTGGATAAAGGTTCTATAATGACAATTAGGGTGGCCATTCACTCAATTACAGGGGAAGGTCAGTTCAGGTAACCCTTCCACTATGGCTTGGAGTTTTAGCTGGGGTCATCTTGTGGATTCCTGAGACTTGCCCAGCACTAGGTTTCTCCCTAACCCCATAATGTCTGCCTCTATCAAGATATCTCTTTCCTTGTTCTCCCTCTCTGTCCCTCCTCCAGCTCAACCATCTGTTTCCTCATGTTGTCATCCTCAATCTTAGCCCCCATCCCCAGTTTATCTAGGATATCTGTCTCTTTCCTCTTCCTAGGGCAGTCTATGGATTTCTCTCTTAGGGTCCTCCTTGTTTTCTAGCTTCTCTGGGGTTGTGAATTGTAGCCTGGTTATCCTTTACACCGCCCGTCCACTTTTGTGTGAGTACATACCACCTTTATTTTTCTGGGTCTGAGTTACCTCACTCTGGATAATTTTTTCTAGTTCTATCCATTTGCCTGCAAATTTCATGTCATTGATTTTTACCACTGAGTAGTACTCCATTGTGTAAATGTACCACATTTTCTCTATCTGTCCTTTGGTTGAGGGACATCTAGGTTGTTTCCACATTCTGGCTATTACAAGTAATGCTGCTAAAGAAAAGGTGCAGGAGAAACAGTTAAATGTTGAGGAGTATAAGATGCTGAAGACTCACACCACACACAGCCATATTTTCTTTGCCTGGCACTTAAAAGTAGCTTTTAAACTTAAAGACAGAATTTGTGTTGTCTTTGGTAGAAGGACATCTATGACCTGACCTTTTCTATGATAACATTTCCAGTAGAATGGTTGGTGCTGGGCCAACAGCACACACAATATAGTTTGGAGATAAAAATATTTTTGATATAAAACAGAAATTAACTTCCTATTGGGAGCCATCTTTGTTATATAAAGAAGGTTTTAAAAAGCTAAAGTAACTGAGTGTGATTCTTTAAGTTAGAGGTTAAGGACCATGCTTAAACACTTGTAAACAGACATTCTAGACTGTGAAACTGCCTGAGTTTCAATAGTTAGATTATGAGCAAATTTAACAACAGCGACATTTATTGAATACTTCCCTCCTGCCAGGAAGTTTCCCGGGCAAACAGTGTGAAAATGGCAGAGCTGGAACAGGAAGTAGAACTTTGTCTCCTGACCACTGTTATGTCTTGCCCCTCTGCTAGGATTTAGTGTTCATCAGCATTTATAATGAAAACTCACTGAGATCAAGTAAGGTACAGATTGGATAACTGAATATTTAGAAGGAAAAATTGCCTAAATGGGAGGAGATATTTAAAATTAGTATCTTAACTAAAGCTCTTTCCCTTTTCCTTCTCCATGGTGTCTGGGAGACCCCGTCTCCTCCTTCTCCTCCTTCTCCTCCCTTCTTTTCTCCACCCTGCCCCTCCCCTCTCCTTCCCTTCCCTTTTCTTCTCTTCCCTGTCCTTTCTTTTCCTATTAGAGAAGCCTAACCAACAAATAAAATGTAAAATGCTAGCATGTGTTACCAAGTAGATTTTAGTAAAAGACTTGGCCTCACCTTCAGCATGTGTCCAAAGCCTCATTTGTTCTAGCCACCAAGCTGACCATTTAGCTGCAGTCACCCATAATTATACTTAGGATTCATTATGACATCTTGAAATGGTCTCATCTCTATCCTTGCTCCAGGGTTCTGTTCCCATCTTAGATGCCAAAGTGATACTTTTAAAACAGAAGTCAGAACACATCATTCCTCTCCAAAACCCCATGCCATGCCCATGCGATCTGCTCCTTCCAATAGACAGTGGCCTTCTGTTCCTTTGATAGTCACATTTTCACATCTGCTGCTGTCCTCTTTGGCAGCCTCAGAGGTTGAACAACCCTGGGTGAGTCTCATCATCTCCACAGTTAACTCAGTTTTCCTTTTCTAGTTTCTCTGCTCAGCAGTTCCTTCTCACCCAACTAATTCTGGGTACCAGTTCAGATGCATGAACTGAAATGTGTCAAATGTTGGTGACTTCTAGTGTCTCATTCCACATTCTTCCCTGTGGCATGCTATCAGGTTATGTATTTTAACACTCTTTCCAATAATCAGCACATTAGATCTTAAAAAGGAATACTTAAAATGCATTAAGTGGAAACAACAGAAGGAAAATGTGAAGAATAACCTTCAGATCACTATAAATGAGAACAGCATCTGAGAAACAAGAATTAATGTCAGGGGAAAAAAAAGAACTGGGTGACGTTAAAAGATGAACTCAGATAAAATAAATACGACAGTAAGGTCCAAGCATTAGAAATGAAATTAAAATCTTCACTGGAAGCCAGAAAAAGCAGAAAGTGACCTCACTTGCACAGATTTCATAGTGAAGGTGTTATTTCAGAAATGTAAACACCTGCTAGGAATTATATCATAATTTATTGCTTATGTTACATATCAGTCATTGTGGGAGCCTCTCTCTGTCACTTAGCTCCTTCCCTAATACAAAGGCTATCTCTTAACATTTATCTTCATCTCTACAAGAAATAGAACAGATAACTTTCTTATGGGATAGATACTAACTGAAGTGAATTTGAGTGGAAATCTATTTGACTGTAATGAATGTGTTTATACTTCGGAGTTTGATAACAAATCTGGTGAACAGAAAGTGGATATTTAACTCATTAAATAATAGGCCTCTGAAGAAGATAATGAAAACCAAATCCAGTAAACGCATTCAGTTGTTATAGAAAATAAACTTCTGGCATATTTTTAAATAGAATTCCACAGGCATATAGTAGATAAAGAAATAAATAGTTGCTTATTGAACTATCAGAATTGCTAAGTAATAAACATTTGGACTGTGTCTGCTGATGTATCACAGGTTTTATTTACATCATTGTACATTGAACTGCTAGTTTCTAGATAAGAAAATGAAAGCATAAAAGATTAAATGTGTTTATTCAAGGCCACAGACTTAATAGGTGGGAGAAATTAGAATTTGTATAGCAGTAGTAAGTTTAAATGTGTGAAAATCATATATAGAAGAACAACAGGACCTAAGAACTTTAAAATTACTAAGAACCCCAAAGATCTTGTGTATATATGGATTATGTCAAATGTTGACCATATTAGAAACTAAAACTGCTATTATATGAGTTGGAGAGATGGCCCAGTGCTTAAATATCTACTACTCAATCATTGGACAGTTTAGATCTCAGCACTAAGGCAACTCATATACATGTATTTATCTAATACAGTGTATTCCAGGAGTATGTGGTACCTGTGGGGGTCAGGAGAGGGCATTGACTTCCCTAA
This sequence comes from Sigmodon hispidus, assembly GCA_004025045.1. NCBI lineage: Eukaryota > Metazoa > Chordata > Mammalia > Rodentia > Cricetidae > Sigmodon > Sigmodon hispidus. The sequence goes on from PVIH01010024.1 coordinate 75,908, forward strand.
AACTGAACTCACAGGCAGTTATGAGCCACCCAGTGTAGGTGCTAGAAGCTCACCTCTGATCCTCTGAAAGAACAGTAATCACTCTTAACCATCTCTCCAGTCCTGTGGTGTTGAATATTTTAAAACTTTACTTTTCTCATTCAAAAGTAGTATCCCCATCAGATATTAATTTCCAAACCAAACATTCAATAACAAGAATGTCAAATAAAGTTGTGACCATAAGTGTCTCTGATTATTAATGTAATTGTTTTGTCTAAGTTTCATGAATTTCTGACAGGAGACATGAACAACAAATCCTACTTGTTATTTTTAAATGAAATTAAGATATGCTCATAAAGCAAAAGTAGGATGGCATTTTTTTACATGTTCCTAAGTAATGTTAATATTGGCCTTCATAGAAGACAGCTGGAGTCTCTGGTCTGAATCCACACTCAATCTGCTGGTTTGGATGAAGCCTGTAAAGAGACGGCCCCACAAAGACTCACAGCTGTAAGATGGATATGTGTGTTGATTTTCTTTTTAGCCATCACAAGCTGGGGTTATTTCTTCAGAGACTGCACGGAGATGGTTTTCTACTTTTATTAGCCTCTCTGATTTTATCTCCTATAAATTATTCTTGTCTTTCTTTCTTCTAAAAGGACATTTGCTATTTTTAAAATACAACTTGTAATAGAAATCTTGAGCTGGGTAATTATTTTTAAATATAATTAATTTTCAAGGTGACCAGTGTGTGTGTGTGTGTGTGTGTGTGTGTGTGTGTGTCCTACAAACTTCTAGAGCTTTCTAGTGAGTTTTTATCTAGTGTCTTAGTTTATTTTCTGTTGCTAGCAATATAATACACAGGCTGCATGAGTCACAAGGCCAAGGGAACCTATTTCTAGCCCATAATTCTGGTCCAAGTTGTTGAGGGGATGCACCCAATTCCTTCTTGGTTTCTGAATCCAGAGGTATTAAAGGGTACATGTTGAGACAAAGAGCTAAAATGAGACCCAGAAAACAGGATGTTACAACAGACCATCTCCTGAGGTAGCCCACCAAGTAACAAGTCTCCTAAGACATCAACGACACTCACAGTTTAACTTACTCTTATAACTCTAATACCCCATCCTGCCTGCTCCCACCTCTTAATATCTTTTAATGGTATTGAACATCAGCATATTCTTTGGACGACACAAACCACCTCTAGGGCATTGCATCAGTGCTACTTTAACATATTTCTCTCAACTTTCCATAAAGTCAAATTCTCTGCCACAAGAGGTCATCCCATTCCCTGTCTACTAGATGCAGGTTGTTTTGGATGAGAAGACTAGCCTTAAATACTCTGACTCCCAATATCTGTTGTAGCCAATACTGGACACACCTATATATTTTGAAAAAGTGAGGAGGCCAAGAATGTATACCAGACTTTCATAATGCTATCCTACAGCTATTTGGGTACTGCATAGCTATTCATTCTTAGGGGTGTTCTGTCCATAATAGGGTGCTTGGCAGGGCATCAGGACTCTCCTCCACAAGCACCAACCTAAGTGTGTCAATTACAGTTGTGGTCATCAGCTGTGGAATGTCTTGATGAGGGTTGAGAAAATTGCCTCTAGCTGCTCTGGAATCATTTAAATTCTACAAAATATCTTTTAGTTAAAAATTATTGGTAAATATCTATATTTTTAATGTATCTGGTAACATTGTATTGTAACTTTTTCACACAGTTGTGAGCAAATACCGGCTAGAATGACTTAAAGGAAGAATGGCTTGCTTTGGCTCACAGTTTTGAAGGGTCAGTACATGGAAATGTAGCCCAGGTTGGGAGCAGTGATGGAAGCAGAAATACATGGGGGAGTAAGCTCTGCACCTTGCCAAACAAAAGAAGGAGCTGGGAAAGGTTAAGCACATCTGGCAGAGTGCACTTCCAGCTACCCACCTCTTCACCTCCCATTGTAACCAAGATTTTATTTTGTTTGTCTTGCTTTTAGCCATAGACAATTTGCCTTCCCATTCAAAGTTTAAATGACTTTGTGACTTCATTGGGTTTGCCCTGCTGTGTTTTTAACCTTGATTTCATGGTTAAGATAGTGAGCCTTTTAAAATGAAGTTCACTTTTTAGTTCTTTTCTTTAATCCTGCTCAGGCCATGTTTTAGTCTTTCATGCATGTTTTTTGCTTTTTCTCTAAACAGTTTATTCATATAATACATATTTAATTATTCTTTTTTCCCTCCAAACTCTTCTCAGATTCTTATCTCTCTATCTGTTCAACTTCCTGTTCTCCTCTCCCTCCCCTTTCCCTTCCTTTTGTGTTTGTCTTTCTTGTTCTCCCTCCTTCTTTCTCTTGATCTTACACACACACACACACACACACGCACACGCACACACACAC